>CM040243.1:679678-879678 GCA_022545495.1 Chrysanthemum lavandulifolium | reverse complement strand
AGTAAGCTTTTCTACCGGTCTTGCATAATGAAGTTTTCACTTGTCACTACAAATCGTTATGTAATAAAACGCAATATTTTGGGATTTAAACTTTGTAATATATTTGCCGATGTCGGCTAAACTGGTATTGTAATGGCGTACTCTTTCTTTTAAATCTTAACGTTGGTATGTTCTATTATCTTGTGCTTATGTTCCTTTCCGTTCCACCTCGTGTTTCCGCCTCCGGCGAGGGTGTGACAACTAGTGTATGGGTAGCAGAATGTGATAAGAGTTCAAGTTATTGGTGGAAGCAGATTTAGAGCCTAAGATACAAAATGAGAACACATATCATGAGTAAAGTAGGTAATGGGTCAAGCATCTTCTTGTGGCATGATAGGTGGTGGGGTCCTGAGCCTTTAAGCACATTCATTCCCATGGAAGCAGTGGTACAAGCTGGTTTGGATGATAGTATGAAGCTCAAAGACATGATTTATGAAGGGCAATTGAGTTGTCCTGAGGGTTGGAGTGATATTTTCCCTATTGTTCAAACAATTTCCATACCAAGCCTGCATGAAGAATCAAATGATAATTATATGTGGTGTTCAAATGATGGAAGGTGTGTTAATTACTCAGCTAATAGAGCTTGGAAAGATTGGAGACCTAATGGAAATAAAGTGGACTGGGTTGATCTTATATGATTTTCAAATTATACACCAAAACATTCTTTCATTATATGGATGCAGTCCATGGAAGATTAACAATTCAAGATAAATTGCTTAAGTGGTATCCTGGTAAACAAATGGTATGCTCTATGTGTGCTATCTGCCTTGATTATCTCAACCATATAGTCTTTGAATGCCCTATTCCAAAAGGATATGGAGTGAATTTAAAAGAGAACTAAGCAGAAGCATTTCACGATAAGTGGATGATATTGTGAACTTTATGATAAGTCGAAGTTCAATAAATCAATTAAGAATATCCTAATAAGATCTGTTCTAGCAGCATGTGTTTATTTCATCTTGAATGAAAGGAATAAAAGATTGTTCACTAATGAAAAGAGAGATGATAAAGACTTAAGACTGAAGCGGTCAAGTTTTCATGTAAAGAATTCTTCACATGTGGTGGAAATTTGGAAGAAATGGAGAGTAGTTATGAATGTCAAGAAAGGGATGAGGTTTTATTACAAGAATTGCCTAGTGAAACAGTCTGTGATAATATTGTGGTCCAAAGTGGTGAAACTGGGCTACTCAAGAATGGATCAAGGGGTGTTTAGGTTAAGTGGTTTAATGCAGATGGCTAATATCTTAGGGCATTTCTACCTTTTGGTTAAGCTTAAAAGTGATCATGTATATCTAATTGGGATAACATGACAGTTCTTATACTTTTTCCAATTGTGTAGTTATGTTACCCATAAGGTAGTATACTGCATGGTGAATATTCAGTGGTCTATTAAACTGGATTTAGTTAGTGTCCTTTCTAAAGGAAATGGAAATTTAAGTTGTCTTTATAGAGTTTATACTTCCATTACCATTGACACAAGGTTTAAATACAAGTTTTGGCTTGTATTAGCAGAGTTGAGGTTCAAGTTTCTCTGCAAATTCTAAATGTTTAACATTGCCTCTTAACTCCCAATCTTGGAATCTAATGAAGCTTAAGCTCTCTTCAAAATGATGGCCTTGTACCTTGGTCCTCATCATCCTGTTTTACTTTAAACTAATCATGATTGATAGTCAAGTAGGCCTTTGTTGGGATACTGTGAATGTGTCTGGTTGTTTTAAGTTTCGGGATTTTGGTGAATCATAAAGTAGGTATCCATTTTGAGAAGGGTAAAGAGAGCTTAGTGGGTAATTTATGTTACTAGAAATAGTGAGGAGTGAAAGATGAACCTACTTGGTCCTAGCTATACATTGCCACAGGAGGTTTGGTTGGTTTCTCAATTAGGTTAATGTGTTCCGGTGTCTATTTCCATTTAGCTACATAGTTGGAAATGTAGGGCACTGGTATAGCTCCCGATTGGAGAATAGGGTGGTTATAGCTTGCATAATGATGCCTTGCCCCATTCCTATATGATTAATGTGGATATTGGTTGAGTGATCTTGTGTGGAATTGGATAAGGAAATGTAATTATGAAGCTATTGTCTTCGTGCATATATGGGTGAATTGACTGCAAAGATATTTGATGTTGCAATGGAGCAACGTTGTTGTATTGTTACATGATCTGTTTTTCTCTGTTTCATCAGAGAAAGTATACACTACTTATCAAAGATCTATTACTCAGTTGTATTTGATATATCAAATAAGCTTTGTTTTGATGCATTTGTGTATCTTTGATTAGGACTTGTCCAATTAATTGGTGTTGTTTAAAGATGTACAATGTTTGTTATTAATTCAGTAGGATCCTCTCAGGTTCAAAATGAAATTGATAGGTAAAGTTGTGTTTTGTTTGAGTGTATATTTGAATTACAATCAAATAAAGGGATTTGGCCGAATAAAAGCAATGTACTTTTTTAAATATACCGATCTAGTACGTGATTTTTTTTTAAGTTTTAGAAATATAACGAACTTTACTAAGTGTTCCAATTTGGTACGTGATGATGAACGTGACACATCATCATCATGTACCAAATTGGAACACTGTAAAGTTGTTACATTTTACAACTTAAAAAGTCATCGTCTTAGATCGATACATTAAAATGTACATTGCTATTTTCGACCAAATCCTTAAAATAAATGTTTTGTGATGATGGCCCACTTTTATTTTAATTCACACAAATCACAACTTTACCTATCAAGTTCATTTTGAACTGAAGGATCTTCTCCGTTATTAATATATTCATTTACCTTTGCTAAAAAGAAAAAGAAAAGAAATCTGCATGTTTGGTAAGGAATGTAAATAGTTAATTGATGGAATTGGAATTGGAATGCAAATTTTCTTTCCTTTGACTAGCTACACATCCGTTTTAGTTCGCTTTATAAATTAACAAAGTCGATTTTTTAAGCCAAAAGTATGAATGGTATATAATCATATCTTATATATATGGGTTCACCCATCAAATATATATATATATATATATATATATATATATATATATATATATATATATATATATATATATATATATATATCCTGCTGATCGATTTACACTAATTGCACGTACACACCCATCAAATTATTACTCAAAAAATATTGTAATTATCAGATCATTGTATCCAATTAGTCATGCATGCATCAATGCAACTAATGATCAGTTGTACGTATATATGCATGCATTTAATTAGGTTGACTTATGATCAACATGTGCGTTGTATTATTGTCCTAGAGGCTAGAGTAGTATCAATTGACAATAAATTATTATGTAATGAAGAAAGGTATACAGCAGCAGTAAGTTACATACATAAGTAGTTGTAAGTTGTACACACAGATCGACACCAACAGAAAGACAAACACAAACAGATACAGAAAGAAACATAGCAAGTAAAGTGAAGTTGGGTGGGTGTGGGCCTAGCTTGTCGACGTATTTTTTATCTTTATTTGGTAATTGGTACGTACGTGTTATATATTAACTTATTATATACTTATTTTAGCTAGCATCCATCCATCGAATTAGATGAGATGAGATGGGATATATCATGGGTGGTCATGAAAAACAAATATGTAATTGTTGAAATTATTAATGAATATAGTAAGTAGTACAAATAGAATTGAAGTGTGTCATGTTACTAGAAATACATTGAGTGAAGGGTCAGCTTCTTGTTCCTAACTGACAAAGTGACAATCAATCACATTAATCAATTGAATGTGTGTATGGATTTCAACACCCAACCAGCCGTCCCATCTCCTTTTTTATTTTATTTCATCATCTCATTATTATTATTAAACTATACATACATACAAATATATTTAATCATATCAATAAAAAAAAGTCTTCGTCTTCATTCTTCTTAGTTGTCTTCTTCTTCTTCTTGTTTCATTTTTTGTTGATCGAAATTAATTGATTGCTAGCACGTACATATAATATGGCGCCTGAGAAGGTACATATCTTTTTAATTACTAGACTTGTTTATATATGTGTTTCATGTAATTTCCTAATTGTAATAAAAATTCTGTTGTGGGATTGAGGGAGAGAGGGATGGATGATCATCCAAATGTTTATATATATATATAGTATTAGCTAGAGACTACTAATGAAGAAGAATTTTTGTGGCAGGAGAAAATAACAAAAATGATACTGTATGTTGATCTGAAATGCCCCTGCTGTTACAAGAAGGTTAGGAAGCTCCTCTGCAAATTCCCTCGTAAGTCTTTTCTTTTATATATATACAGCTCTAGATAATTATATATACAGATCTTCATATATATGTTCTGTTTTATTATTATGACAGAAATAAGAGATCAAGTTTTTGATGTTGACAAAAATAAAGTTACCATCACGGTTGTATGCTGCGACCCTGAGAGGTTTAGAGACAAGCTTTGTTGCAAGGGTGGAGGGCCATTCAAAGCATCGAAATCGTCGAAGACAAACCACCACCCCAAAACCAACCCTGTTCCTAAACCAAAGCCGCCCCCGCCAGCCGTGATACCAGTACCTGAAAAGCCTAAACCCGTTGATCCGCCTAAACCCGCTCCACCTAAACCCGTTGATCCACCTAAACCCAATCCACCTAAACCCGTTGATCCACCTAAACCCAATCCACCTAAACCCGTTGATCCACCTAAACCAACTCCAATGCCACCACCTGTTGTTGTCCCGCAACCCCAACCTCCACCCCAACCACAACCACCACCACCCCAACCCCAACCCCAACCGATGCCAACGGATTGTTACTACCCACACCAGCCATTCTGTCCACCCGTTTCTGCTTGTTGCCAAGAGTGCTATGAAGGCCGGGATGGAGGTCCATGTCACTATGGGTATGGAAGGCCTGTACCCCCACCACCGTGCTACGACTATTATGGGTACCAATATCCACCAAACAGGCCATGTTATGTCAGCAGGTGTGATTACTTCAGTGAAGATAATCCGCAAGGATGCTCCATCATGTAAAATAAGCAACAACTACTTTCTCAAGCGCATTTCTAGTCTTAATGAGTACCATATCATCATCTTAAAGGGTAAAAAGATCTCCTTTTTCATTTGTAGCTAAAAAAAATGGGAGAGAGGCATACTTTTGGTTTTTTTTTTTTTTGTTTGTTTGTTACATACATACTATGCAATTAAATAAGAAAAGCAGTAAAGTTTAGCAGTGAATGGAATAATACATCAGATCATGATACAATGATTTGATTTCCACAATTTTTATGTATGAAACAAGTTCTTCATTATATATATTTCATTGTTACTTTTGTTTAGTTTGGTTGTTGCCTTATTGTAGTGCTTTATTTTTTAGTGTTGTGTCTCTTGATGATCAGGGGACTTAATCAAGTATATCCTTTATTCCATTATGTGGAAAACTCTGAGTTTTCACTTTTGCTACTAAAATTTTGTTCACAACATACACAAACTCGTGATCTGCAACTCCATGTTTCTGGCATTGTAAATCATAAGATAAAGCAACAAACTCTAAACACGCACTGTTACCGACTAGCTATTTATAAAGGCAGCTCTTTGATCATTTTGGCAATGGTAAAGTTGTCCAAATTAATGTATGCCTTGATGTTGGACGATGAACCTATCTTCTACTAATGCTACCTGCTGAAAGATCGTTTGCTGTCAATGTTCCCGAGTTATCAAGATCTAGATTCTTGAATCCTTCCATCACACTCACAATAAGTTGATCACTTACCAACCCCATCTCTTTCAGCTTATACACTACGTATTCTGCAGGACTGCACAATTTACCATTATTGCTAGTTAATATCGTCTATCCAAAGTAAGTAAAACCTGTTGGACTATAATGAAGTTTGCTACATATTGATTAGAAAAAATCACTTACCTGACACTTTTATCATTGTCTAGATCAGCATTCTCAATATCTTGAATTGTCAGTTTTCTGTGAAGTACCCAATCCACAAGCTGTTTTTGTCTATTTTCTGTCCATAGCTCAACCAAGTATACAAATAGTTGCGCCAACAAGATAGTACTTGTTAAGATCCAGAAAACCGCAAACACTCTGCCTCTTTTGCTTGAAAAGCTCTTATCCCCATAACCCAATGTCGTTATGGTAGAACAAACACAATAAAAAGCATCAACGAGGCTCATGTCTTCAGCCAGAAATAAAAAGATAATTCCAACATTTACAAGGAAGACAATAAGTGCAAGGCCGATAAGAAACTTGTACTTGACTCTGTTTGTTTCTTCACCTTCATCATTATTGAGGATCTGATTTGGACCATATGTTTCACGAACGTTTATGGCTTTCACAAACATCATTACCTCCTTTTCCACTATATAATCGGCTGCTTTACTAAGAGCAAAACCACCAAGAGCCATCCCCATAAACACATAAATACAAGCCAAAAGCTTTGCAAAATTGGTATTCGGGACTAGATCCCCATACCCGACGGTTGTCATTGTGACAACAGAAAAATACATGGCATCTAGGACTCCGTTTGTTTTCTTACCATTTAGCTGATCCCTGACGAGGAAAAAGCAGATGGTTCCCACAGCTAGGTAAACACCCAATAAGATTGCCACCTGATTTAATCTAACCTCAATTCGTGATATAGATGGTGGGGGTTGATGATCATTTTCATGTTTTGGTTTATGGTAATTCGTCCCTTTGAAAGGAATTACACATTTAAATTGGTGTTTCCTTCTAGTGACTATCGCGTCTTTTACACCATCCTCGGCCATGCATGTATGCTACAGATTTAAAAATCATCGATATAAATATTTAGCCTGATTGTGAAGGTCAATTAGTATTTAGAAATGAAGTCTTAACAAGGCCTGATACACATGCAAGATTGCAGATAGCGAAAAAAGGAAAGGAATTCATAAACTTGGGATGATTTTGTAGGAATGAGGCCGGCTTCCGAAATGTAAAAAATGACTGATTGAATCTCCTTTTTTTCTGAATGATCCATGAATATAGGAATATACACAAGTTTTGTTTGGTGATTCCAATCACTCATTGGTTATTATTTGACAGACTATTAATTAACATTTATACGTGTGACCATTTTATAAAAGAGGTTCAGTTTTCCATTCCATGGGCATCCTACATCAGTTATATGCAAAAAAAAGGTTTGTACCATGTCCATTGATCTTATATTTTTAAAGGTTTGCAACACTTGTCACAAAATCTCTTCAACATAGATACTCCTTTGAGTCCTTGGACTTGTGGAATAATGCTTTTGAATATATTGCCACAAAAACGAGTTGCTCTCCTGAACGTGATTAGAATAACGTGTGAATTCCATGATCATTGGAGGTGTGGTTTTATATCGAACAAAGAAATCCATAAATGACATTAACAGATAATAAGACTGTTGGGTACGCTTCACAGGTTTGACATCGAGCCATCTTCGTTGCAACACTTGCTTATTATTAACCATGGTGTACATGTGGATTTGAGAGACAATAATATACGAGTAGATAAAAACAAAGATATGTAAACACAAGATAATAACATAATCTTGTAACGAAATTGTTGTGAATAAAATGACTCCAACTAAACCTATTTAAGTACAACGAAACGACACAATGATAGGGATGAACCATTGTGTTGATTCATGGTGGTAACTGTTTTTAACCGCCTCTTAACAGGCCCCTAACGAACTTAACTAACAATTAAAGGGGTGTTTGGATCAAACATTGACCCAACCCATGTCCATTCCCCTTTTGACCCATTATACTAAAACATAATGTAAATAATGTAATTTTAACATACAAACATTAAAAAGAAGGTTACATCTCCTCCTAATTTTGTAATGTTAAACACCTTGCCTCCCTTGGCCTTTTCCTTCTTCACGTGATGACGACAAAGTCGTCACCATTTGATGTGTTATCCTTGCTTCCTTCACTTGTAGTGCCTTCCATGTTACTATCTTTCTTGGCTTCCTCATGAGCATACATGCACTTCTTTCTTGGACTTTCTCCTCGTGCGTCCCCTACTTCAACGCCTATCATTGCATTGCCATATGGTTCCTCTTGACCGACCATATTTATCCTTGGCGTCCCATGCACCGATCTTCGCGCCTCTTCGTCGTAAATCTTGACTAATGCTATAAATTCCCTATAGCATTCTTTCACTTCTTGCTCATTTTCCCGTGCCAATCCCATAAGTATAGCAACATCACACCACATATTGTTGAAAACGTTCATGTAACCGCCCATATCATCCACAAACTTGTATAATCCTAGCAAATCTACTTTTATTACCCCTACAACCGGCGGTAATGTTCCCAACACATCTTGGCACAAGTATCCAAGGTAAAACCATTCCAACAACTCTACAAATTTCTTTCCTATAATCTCCCAATTTCTAAACACTAGTTTGTCGATTTTAAGCAAATCTAAAAAGGACAAAAAACGGGGAAAGGTGTTTACCTTTAAATGATATAGCTTTCCATTTAGACTTAGGTATTCGTCGTCAACGTAATCTTGACTTTCCTCCCTATCCATCTCCAACTCTTCCATTCCTTTTATCAAAGAACATTCGTCACTTGGATCTATTGACTTGTAGTATTTCTCCATGAATTCGTGGTGACTCTTGACCATGCTTTCGTCACCCATATCCAAAGTACCTTCATCCTTGTCGAACATATATCTTATTCGACATGTACCATTTCCATAAGTCAATATGAACCCTTGGTCCTCCAGTTGGTTGATGCTTAAGACATTCAACGTGATTTCCGGTGTGTAAAGCACGTTTGGAATCACTACACTTCCTTCTTTGGTATCTACAACGGCCTCTCCAACGCCATAGGAGACTATAAACTTCCTTTCCTTCTCCTCTTTGCCCACCATATTAAAACGATTGATCATTCGATTGAACAAGGTCCTGGTAGGACTCATGTGTTTGGCATAGGCTTTACTAACGAACCATATATTATCCCAATTACCCTGGTCCGTTCCCTCGACCATGAAATCAGTCTCAACGTGCACTTTTTCTGTTTGGATAGTTGAGTTCTTCGTGAATTCTTGGCGTAGTCTCCATGCTTTGATCTTGATATTTAGTTTTCTTATTGGTGCAATTCCAGTAAAAGTGACCTTTTTCTTTGCAAATAAAGCAGCGTGTTCTTTTTTCTTTTCATGATGTCGTGGGGTTTCCAAGGTTTTTGCATAGCGGTTGTATATTGGATAACGGTTGGTTTTTAGAAAACGGTTGGGACTTAGAGAAGTTATAGGATACAACTTCTTTAAGTTTATCCCTTAATAACCGTTTGCTTTCTTGAGATAACCGCTTCTTTTGTGTCCCCCATTTTGAACCGTTGGGAGTAAAATCCCTTTGCAGAAAATTCTTGTTTAACGTCACTTTTACATTCCTTTGAGATGGCTCATTCCAGGATTCGGAACATGGGCTCTGGTACCAATGTTGGGTACGCTTCACAGGTTTAACATCGAGCCATCTTCGTTGCAACACTTGCTTATAACTAACCATGGTGTACGTGTGGATTTGAGAGACAATAGTATACGAGTAGATAAAAACAAAGATATGTAAACACAAGATAATAACATAAACTTGTAATGAAATTGTTGTGAATACAAATGACTCCAACTAAACCTATTTAAGCACAACGAAACAACACAATCATAGGGATGAACCATTGTGTCGATTCATGGTGGTAACTGTTTTTAACCGCCTCTTAACAGGCCCCTAACGAACTTAACTAACAACTAAAGGGGTGTTTGGATCAAACATTGACCCAACCCATGTCCATTCCCCTTTTGACCCATTATACTAAAACATAATGTAAATAATGAAACTTTAACATACAAACATTAAAAATAAGGTTACAAAGACTACATGCAACTGTGCATTGACCATGGTTTGCAAAGTGTTTAGATTATTACACACTAGCCGATCAGATTTTGTTGAGCTTCAATCCTTAATTAGATCTACTCTCATGTGTCTTCCTAATACAGTATGTGTTTCGACAACCCTTCATCCTCAAAATTGTAACCCCTCCACAAAAACAACTTATCTTTCCATCACGCTTTTTTACCATATTTTCTTCATATGCTTCGTGTTCATATTCTAGATTTACGGTGTACCAATATTGGATCGTTGAAGCTAGTTGATAAACACATTGGATATTACTTTCAGTGAGAGTCTGATATATCGTTTGCTGTCAATGTTCCTGAGTGATCAACATCTTGATTCTTGAATCCTTCCATACACAACGTATTCTGCAGGACTGCACAAGAGAACTTTATTTGCACATTGTAAAAGTATATATATACTATTAAAGCTGTAGAATGTAGATAAATTTAATCAATTATATATGTTTACCTGACACTTGTATCATTATCAAGATCAGCTTTCTCTATATCTTGAATTGTCAATTTCCTGTGAAGTACCCAATCCACAAGCTTCCTTTGTCTACTTTCAGTCCATAGTTCAACCAAATAGGCAAATAACTGCGCTAATGAGATTGTACTCATTATGATCCAGAAAACAGCAAAAAGTCGGCCTCCTCTGCTAGAGAAGCTCTTATCCCCATAACCAAGTGTTGTTATGGTAGCACAAACACAATAAAAGGCATCAAATAAACTCAACTTTTCGACTACAGTTAACAAGGTGGTTCCAACTATAGCAAGGAAGAAAATAAGTGTGAGGACGGAGAAAAGCTTGTACTTGACTTTGTATCTTTCGGCTTCGTTCAAGATCTCATGCGGACCACATGCTGTTTCACGAATGTACATGGCTTTTACAAAGAGAATTTCCTCCTTCTCCACTATATAATCTGCTGCTTTACTAAGAGCAAAGCCACCCAAACCCATCCCCATAAATACAAAAACACAAGCCAAAACTTTAGCGAGATTCGAATGTGGTACTAAATCCCCATAGCCTAGTGTTGTCATTGTTACAACACAGAAATACATGGAATCAAGAATTCCATTAGTTTTCGTTCCACTAATCTGATCCCTAATAAGGTAAAAGCAGATGGTGCCTAGAGCTAGGTAAGCAGCTAACAATGTTGCGACTTGCTTCAAACTCAGTTGGTGATATGCCCGTGGTTGATGAGGGACGGCTATCCCGGCATGGCATGTTGGATAACTATCGTAGTTTATTTATTATGTTTCATTAGGATAAGTGTTTGAGTCATTGTTTAGGATATATCTTGAGTCATGTTAGGATAAGTTTTATGTTTGTGAGAGTTATCTCATAAATTAGTATTAAAGGTGTCATAATGTTATGAATGAATCAATCAAAGTTTAAACAAATCTCAAGTTCTTCTCTCTATTTTCTTAAGGAGCTCGCACACGCTAAAAGTGGTGCCTTATCCCGATACAACCCCTAACCGGGTCGTATCAATTGGTGCTTTCATTAAGAGCTCTCATTGAGAGGGCTTATGATTAGGGTTCCAATAAAATTTAAAAAAAAAAAAAAAAAAGTTACTGTTCATCGACACTATTCATCCGTTAATGTTCATCACGGGTACTATTCATCGATTTTTTTTGAGTTATTAATCGCTTGAGTATTATTCATGGCATCAGGCGGCAATGATCAAAACGCGGAATACGCACTCTCTAAGCTCTTGCAAATGGATACGGTGACCGAATATGAGAGTGAGTTTGTGGTGCTTGCAAATCGAGTAACATGGATCTCTGAATCTTTACTTACATCGTTTTATATCTCCGGACTTAAACTGACGTTACAAATAGAATTGTTGAGGGCAAGGCTTACAACTTTGGGAGAAGCCTTTTCCTTAGCCCATATAGTCGAGGCTCGTTTTGAGGCAATTGAAGAGAAGGAGAGAGCATATAATTGAAAAGAAATCAAATACCATTCCATCATTACAAAGTGAATTCGCTTCACCTGAGTTTAAAAGGTCGTTAGATGATGATGAATATATTGGTGTTGATGAGGTTAGAAGCGCGATAGTTGGTGTTTTTGTTATTGGTGAGATTTTGGTTGTTATTCTAAAGTGGGTACAGACCAGCACATCAAGGACATTGCTATTATTGGCAACTTTTGAAAACATGGATGTTGCTATGAGAATGGAGGCTAAAATTCAAAGAAGAACATGGGATACTAGAATTAAGATTTATTTTAGACAACACCTTGAGGGCAAGGTGATTTTGAAGGAGTGGGGAGTGATATGTTGTGGTTGATGAGGGATGGCTATCTCGACATGGCGTGTTGGATAACTATCGTAGTTTATTTATTATGTTTTATTAGGATAAGTGTTTGAGTCATTGTTTAGGATATATCTTGAGTCATGTTAGGATAAGTTTTATGTTTGTGAGAGTTATCTCATAAATTAGTATTTAAGGTGTTATAATGTTATGAATGAATCAATCAAGGTTTTTCTCTCTATTTTCTTAAGGAGCTCGCACATGCTAAAAGTGGTGCCTTATCCCGATACAACCCCTAACCGGGTCGTATCAGTTGGACTCGTGAGATTGATGGTTTATGATGATCGCTATTACTGCTAGTCTCATTTGAGGGTTGGTGTTTTCTTCTTATCAGTAGCTTTTCCTTTAAACCATCTTCAACCATATACATGATTATGGCTTTCAATATGCAAAAAGCTGGCTAATTCTTCAATACTCCATCTCATAAAGATTGAACGATCCATAAATGTAGGAACTAATTAACACTGCTAGTTTATTTTGGTGATTTCAGTAATTATTTGACAAAAGTACAAATACAAAATACATTTCTTATGAGTATCATTAAGCACTTTTGGGCCTAACCGTCATATTAAAATTCTTCATTTTGGGCTCTTGAGTTAGTGTCTTAAATAAAACCATATATGTTTAGTTGGTTTTAGTCTATGTAATTTGAGTTTTGTAATTGAATTTTGCACCATTGTTTTATTTTGTGTCACGAGTTATATGGGAAATCTGCTAAGCATGAAAAGAACTGTTTCGTCTCGTGCAATCATATTCATGTGGCTTAAATACTGAAAACTGAAACATATAGCATGAGTTGGCTTTCATTTAAAAGGGTCCTATTTTTATTCTATGATAAATATAAATGAACTTGACAACCTATGAAATACAACTAAAGGGTTTAGCTCGCAAACACTAATTGAGCTTCTTAAGAAGTCCGGTCTTCAAATGCTACTCTTTAAGGTAGATTTAGAAAAGGATATTGATAGTGTATGATGGAAGTTCCTTCTAAACACAATGAAACAAGTGGAGAAATTGGATCAAGGGATGTTTACACTCGGCTACAATCTTTGTTCTTGCCAATGCATCCCCAAGTCCCCAACTAAAGAATTCCATATGGAGAGAGGTCTTTAGCATGGGGACACTCTTTCTCCTTTTCTTGTTTCTCCAATTTAAAAAGCTTAATCCAAGTTCTTAAATGTTTTAGCTACGCGTCTCGTCTACATGTAAATCTTCCTAAAAGTTGTGTCTATCGTTTTGAGGTGGATTCAAATGAGGTTGAAAATGCTGCGTCGTATTTAAATTGTAAGTGGGACTCCTTACGTTTCACGTACCTTGGTCTTCCTGTTGGTAGAAAAATGTATAAAGTTGACTATTGGATGGGAATTATTGAGCGTTTTTAAAGATCTTTCTACGGGGGGCGTCTCATGCTCATAAAAGTGGTTCTTGGAAACTTGCCAACATACTTTTTGTCTATCTTCCGCGCCCCCATTGGAGTGATTGATATTCTTGAAGAATTTTTAGGAGATTAGTCTAGGGTTTTAAGGAAAACACTAAAAGTATTTGTTGGATAAAATGGTAAGATATCCTTTCTTTTAAAGGCGAAGGTGGCCTTGGAATTGTTAGTATTCGGGCTAAAAACCTTAGTCTAGTAAAATTGGCATGGGAGATTCTTAAATGAAGGTGATGCTCTCTAGTGCAAGGTTATTAAAGGTATTTATGGCTCAAATGGTGGCTTCAATACTCACTCCCTTACTAACCTACATCGTGGTCCTTGGCATGACATTTTAAAAGGTGTCGTGCTATCAAAAATGCCGGGATCCCCTTCTGTGATTCTTTCTCCGGATATGTTGGAAATGGGCGAGATACATGGCATGATTCTCGGTGTTATTTTATAATTGCTTTTCCCACACCTATTTGCTTTAGAAAACAATAAGGACTGGAAGCGTATGTATAGATGACTGGGATTAGCTTTGTTCTCTCATGGAAGATCGAATGATGAACTTGCCACTCTTTATTCTCTTCTGCAGAACCTTGAACTCGATACTGAGTCTCGGGATTGTTGGAAGTGGAACTTAGATGTTACAAGCTGCTTTAAGTTAATAATTTTTCAAAAAGTATTGGCCCTTTGTTCTTAAATCCAAGCAATAGTGAGCCGGATCTTTTTTGGATTTCTTAGGTGCCTATAAAGGTGAATGTGTTGTGGAGGATTACTCGTGATCGATTACCTCAGTTTTCTTATCTCATCATTCGAGGAGTGGATTTTCCCTCGATCCTATGCCCAATATGTGAAAACGATTTTGAGGACCTCTTCCATATATATATGTTGGTAACCGATGGATAATACTATCAAGTATCCAACATGTATGGGGGTGAGTATAAGTATGGTACCGAGTAAGTATAAATGGGTGCGGGTGCAATAAAACCCGACCTGTTGCCATCCGGAAGTTTTATATAAACTTGATTATCGCTAAAGCACTTGATACACGTGAAACATTTTTTTCAAAACCATTTGCTCAACCTCCATAACCAACATATTACATATGCTTGTCTAACTTTGCATAACAAGCTTAACTAAATGGAGTTTAGTAGCTTATCATTGTAGTTTATGGCGTTGGACATAATATTTCACGAAGATGCTTACCAAAGCCTTGAACCAAAAGCCTCTATGGTACGATTGTTACCTAGAAAGCTATTCACTGACATACTACTTGAAGTAGCGTGTTGCCCTCTCATGTAATTGCTCGGATCTGTAATATCTAGCTACTCAGTGGTATTGCTGATAAACATTAAGTTGTTATAAAAACAAACTTTATACTAAAACAAAAGAAATATAAAATACAATACGAAGAAGCTAAAGAGCAAGTAGATCGAAGAATCGCTTTCATAATTACTTTTCAGAAGTAGCCTATGTATATTTTGAGCAATATACACTATGACACAAAAGCACATGCTTCCTTGGGTATAAGATACAATCACGTTTTAGTTCTTTCTAGCTAGTTGATCAATATAGCTACAAAAACTAAGAGCAACCCCAAAATCATTCGAGAGTCACATGTATGATGTGAAGAAGAAATATCTTGAGCACAAACTTCATACACATTTCCGGAGTCTTCATCTTTTACTTTGATGCTTGATGAGCCTGGACACCAATGAGAAAAGTGATTATTGCAACTTGAAGAATCTAAATTTGATAGTTTGTTGCTTAAAGCCAAGGAAAGTTACTTGATATGAAATATCTAAATAATCAGTTTTCTTACTACTACTAAATGCATGAACATAGGCAAGTTTACTTACAGTCATAATCAGTCCATCTAGTGGCTTGATTTTCCATATCGTATGTAACAAGTCTATCTGATAACACAAGATCTGCATATGGAAGGAAAATGCCATAAATAAAACAATAAAATCTAATAACACAACCCATTTAGACTCTCCCTAGAAATGTACTATTTTTGACCCGTTACACAACCCGCCCGACCTTTCACCCATGCAATATGGGAACGAGAGACTAATTTATAGATCCATGGTTATGTGCACAAGAAAAGAAATATAACCAACCTCCCAACAAAGTTAGGTCTCCTCCAGCATCTGATTGAAGGTTACTGTTCTGAAAACTGATGCACCATTCATCATCCTGGAAATGGGAGGTCATAAATATTTTTCTTAACAATCAAGCGATAGATCAGATTACTTTTAATGTTCAACATCACAAAATATATACCTCAACTTGGAAGAAATATTGATGGGGCAAAACTTTCAATGCAAGTGAGTTTTCGAAGTGAAAAGTGACAACCGGAAAACCATCATCAATGCTGCATTGTGGGAGAAATAAAAAGACATAATAAGTCGTTTGGCGTAACTCATAGCCCATGGTAAGACATTCCAACTAGTGTATGCCCTTTCACAAGAACCTATTTGAGGGGATGCATTAGAATAGTATTTCTTGTTGGAAGAGATGAAGAAGATGTCTCAATTGCTAAAACAATTTCAAAATCGTGTAAGTTCTCATTCTATATTAAAGTCATCTGGAAGTTTACTTAAAGGTAGATTGTACTAGAGTATTATAAACCATATAATAAGTTAGATTGTAGTTAAGTATTAGAAACCAATTATCTGCAACTTGATACATAAAAGTAATAAATACCAATGAAGCATTAGTCCAATGGTAGGAGCACTTGTGCTTGAGTCAATTGACCCAGGTTCAAGTCTCATCCTTGGCATTTGCTTCATATAGGTACCCACATCCGCAAAACCTGTGGGCACACTAGAGAGACTTTATGGAATAAGAGCTCAGGTGTCCGAGTCTTGGCTCGTGCTCACTCCAGTTGCTGCCCCACTAGGCCGGGAGAGTTGTCGGAGCTATTCCTTATGGGGTGGACAATGGCTGGTGCCAAAAGGCACCCGGGGCCAGGGTGTTCCCGCCAATCTACACCTTTTTTGTGGAATAAAAGTAATAAACCGTTAGTTGGGTAAGAATGTGAGCAAGGGGTTGTTTGATACTGAGTTAACTGCTGCAGAAGGGGCTATTTGGTACTGAGTTTAGTACAGCAGTAGGGGCTGTTTGATACAGAGTGATATTGGGAATAATTAGGTTGACGAGGCAAAAAGGAAGAGTGAAAATTATAGCAATAATTTTTTTGAAATTGTTGAAGTGTGATGGCGTGGTTAATCATATTGTTGGACTTATAACGTATATGAAACGTTTTTGCTCTTTCTTGGAGAATATGATGCCTAATCTGTACCGATCTTGATTTGGCAAGAATGACTTGTATTGTAGCTTAGGATCGGTTGGATGTGTTATGCATCTTTTATTACATGTTCAGTTTTCTTGCAATGTGTTGTGGTGTGGCTATTCGCATTACTGGACTTGTATTGTAATGAAACGCTTGTTTGCCTGTTTGGAGAATTAGTGTTAGAACATTATTTTTACCTTGTTCCAGTCATGACCGGTGCGTATTCTCTGGAAATTAGCCTAATCTGTGTTGATTTTTGATAAAGCGTTTAATCAGGTGCTGTTTGAATAAGAAATGAGACCTAACTTATATGAATTAGTTTTTTATAATGTGTTATAGTTTGGTTATTCGTATTGTGGAACTTATGATCTTAGGGAATAGTTTTGCCTTTTGTATTAAGAAAACTAGGCCTAATCTGTTTTGGTTTTTGTTTATGATTTCTTGATTTGACACGAACAGCTTCTTGTATTCTTGCTATAATTTTGTTTCAGTTGCTTCATAATTAGATATGTATTGAGTTTAGTAGAGCAGTAGATTGCTATCATTTGTGAATGTTGGGTCGTTTAGTTGGTGATATTTTTTTGGATTTTCAATCTGGAACTGAACTGGAAATATAGCGACTTAAATTTGCAATAATCAGTTTTTGGTGTGTCTTCACTTTCTGATTGATTGATTATATAATGGTAGATAAATTAGTTTTACGCTAGCTATAACAAAACTATCCATGGTAAAACTAACTTACCTAGTTGCCCCTTTTTAACTTATCTTGAGATATCCTTACTCCCGTTACTCATTTTTTAGAGTAATGCCCTCTTTGGTGATTTTATCCTGTAAATTCTGAAAATAATTCGATTCACCACACACTTAAACATCTGATTACAACTCCTAATAACAAGAGCCATTTGGGCACCATGTCAGCCTGTATCGTTATCTTTCGTATGTATCTTCAAACAATTACCCGATATGCAACCATTAATTTGATGACATTTTTTATTTTTATTTTTTCAGGGAGAAATATGAAGAGACTAACAAGGACTTTTTCACCTTCAGCTTATGGATGATAGAAAGATTGTGGCCATGGGACATTGTGCATGCCTGAGATTTTTTAGACAAAGTATTGCTTATATGCAACATGTTTGTGCATTATCTTTGTGTTATATTCACTCAAATGTCCATACTTAATCCTCTTTATAACTACATGTTTGGTTTAATCTTGGATCAACTATTAGATGCTATGTTAAAAGGAATCAATATTATGGATTTTCATTTCTAAACTATGTTTATGCCTGAGATTTGGTTTAATATTGTACTCACTTTCCTTTTAGTTGACATATCTTGTAAATGTGGCAACCCTTTTAGTTAACATAGAAGGTACATTTAGTGACAACCAATTTGGTCTCTAATGCAAGAAATAGTGACCACACATTCGTCTTTAATGGTTTTTAAGTGGTTTGTATTTAACCCATTGAGTGACCACTTATTTCGTCATTAACTGATACTCACTAGTGACCATCATCTCGTCACTAAAAATGAAAAATAGTGACCAAGTATTCGCATAGTTTTAAAGTTGTTGTCACTGTAACTCATAAGTGACGAAATTTTTCGTCAGTAATCTGTGACGAATTCTATTTTGGTCACTAACTGAATTTGTGACGGTGACAACTCTAATTTGGTCACTAACAGATTCAGTGACGATTTTTCTATTATTAGTGACGAAACCTGTTTTGTCACTATAGGTGGTTTTTCTTGTAGTGGTGAGTGTGATGGAAGGATTCAAGAATCTAGATCTTGACAACTCGGGAACATTGACAACAAACGATCTTTCAACAGGTAGCATTAGTAGAAGGTAGGTTCATCCCACGTCAAGGCATACATTAATTTGGACAACTTTACCATTGCCAAAATGATCGAAGAGCTGCCTTTATAAATAGCTAGTCGGTAACAGTGCGTGTTTAGAGTTTGTTACTTTTTCTTCTGATTTATAATGCCAGAAATATGGAGTTACAGATCACGAGTTTGTGTATGTTGTGAACAAAATTTTCGTAGCGAAAGTGAAAACTCTGAGTTTTCCACATGGAATAAAAGGATATACTTGATTACACTCTACAAGAAAAAGTCCTTTTAGTCACAAACAATTTTTTGACAACCCATATTTTCGTCACTAATTGGACCATTTAGTGACGAAATAAATACTCGTCATCAATTTTCGTCACAATGTAAAAGTTTGTGACGAAACACATAGTTCATCATTAACTTGTCACAAAATTGTGTGATAGATATTTTCAATTCAAATTAGTCACGCAAGTTTTTTTTTTGAAAGGTAAACTTCATTAGAAAAAAACACCAACCCACAAAACGGGCGGCACACACCACAAACAAACCACTTACATAATTACAAATTTACACCAATTATCCCAAGTCAATGACGATAACTTGGCTCTACTTTTAACCCAAAGAAAACCTAAAACTTTGACTTCTCCTATAATCTGTTCCAATCTAGCCTTCTTACTTTGGAATTTAAGAAGATTTCTCGCCTTCCAAATACACCAACACCCTATAATAATAATACCATAGAAGATCTCTCTAACACGCCCCGATAACCCAACGAACTTATGGACCTCCAACAGATCCTTGAAAGAGAAAGCAAAAATATTCTGGTTCTTACACCAAGTCGAGATATGTTGCCAAAGCCTAGAGGCTATAATACATCCAATGAATAATTTGTCCACCGACTCCTCCGCACTACCGCAAAGCACATAAGAAACGTCCGCAATCGGGATATTTCTATGTCTTAAAGCTAACGCCGTCGGAATCCTACCCATCTCAGCCCGCCACCCAAAGATGTTGCATTTCTTCGGAATCCACTTATACCACTCAAACACCGAGAAGTTGCTGCAATCCATATCGAGATACATTTGTTTCCTGATAGAACTAATAGAGAAATCACCTTTACCAATCCCTATCCAACCCCAGCTATCTTCCACTTCAGAAAGCACAACATCATTCAGAATTGAATTAATAATTTCCCATTCCGACCCATAATCAATCACTGCCGTAGCCCTCTTCCATTTCCAACCCTCATAAGACCAGCTTCAGACACCTTCAACCTATCACTAACTTTGCACCTTTTATCCACGTCACACCAGAACAGATTAGGACAAACGATCATAAGCGGAAAATTCAAAAGCCACGGATCAATCCAGAAAGAAATGTTGTTACCATTCCCCACCTTTCCTTTAAAAAATCTTCTCAAAGGCATCCCCGAAACCACCGTTCTGGACAAGATTTTCACAATGTTACTCCACACCCCATTCAACGATTTACGGACCGGAAGAAAGTCCCAGCTTCTATAAGACATATGGCAGGCCTCAACCACCTAACACCAAATACTACTTTTTTCGTTCTTAAATCGCCATCCCCACTTAGCAAGCAGAGCCGTATTGATGAACTTCAACTTACACAAACCGAGACCCCCACTCTTCTTTGGGGAACAAACTTTATCCCACGCCACCCAGTGAATTTTATTAACCTCCTTTGACCCCCAAAGAAATCTGCCAATTAAGGATTCCAAATCCTTAATAACTTTACACGGGGCCTTATACAAAGAGAAAAAATACACGGAAGACTTTCCAAAACCGACTTAATTAGAGTAACTCTCCCCCCGATAGACAAGCAGTCAGCCTTCCACTTGGATAAACGCGATTCAAAAACATCGAAAACCGGCTTCCAACTACTAATACGGTTCATATTGGCCCAACAGTTATACCCAAGTATTTGAATGGAATCGACCCAACTTTACAGCCAACCAAATTAGCTTTCTCCACAACTTCCCCTTCACTTACCCCAATCCCATAAAGGCATGACTTAGCTAGATTAATTTTTAACCCAGAACATAAAAAGAAACACCTCAAAATTCGAACCACATTATCAAGACACGAGTTCGACTAGTCACCAACGATAATAGCATCATCCGCAAATAATAGATGAGAGATAATAGGACCACCATTAGGAGTACTAATACCATTAATCAACCCTTCCTCCTGAGCCTTGTTAAGTAAGCACGATAGTGCCTCCATCACAATAAGAAACAGAAAAGGAGAGATTGGATCTCCTTGGCGCATCCCTTTCCCGAACTGAAACTCGAAGGTGGGCGAGCCATTAACCAACACCGATGATCTAGCAGATCTAAGAATGCCTCTAATCCAAGAGCACCAAACCCGAGAAAAACCCATTTGATCCATAATGTCGATAACAAACTCCCAATTAACGTTGTCATAAGCGTTCTCGAAATCAATTTTAAGAATGAAAGTGTTCTTCTTATTCCTTTTGCACCACGTAATGACTTCATTGATGATAAGAGGCCCGTCGAGAATACATTTATCACTTAAAAATGCGGATGAGATCTGGACACCACCATCCCTAAAATTCTCTTTAAGCGATTAGATAAAATCTTAGAGATCGTTTTACTAATAATCCCCACAAGACTAATAGGTCTAAAGTCATTAAGCTCAACCGAATCGCGTCCTTTAGGGATCAAAGTGATGAACGATGAGCCACATCCCACACTGATTTCACCACTATTATAGAAGGCTTCCATAATATCCACAAACTCCCTTTCGAACAATTTCCAGAATTGCTTAACAAACCTCATATTAAATCCATCCGGACCCGGAGCCCTATCCTCCCCACAACCAAACACCGCATCTTTAATTTCAAAAACCGAGAACCTCTCCGACAAACTAACCATATCAGCCTCCAGAACACGCCTAATATTCCAACACTTAAGTTTTGGACGGTTGGGACAAACCTCCAAAAACCTACTCCTGAAAAAACTGAAAACCTCCTTCTTGATCAACGCGGGTTTATTCACCCACATCCCTTGAATCATCAATCCCGGGATCCCATTATTCACCTTCCTACTATTATCAATGCCATGGAAATAGCTTGAGTTCTCATCCCCTTCGATAGCCCATCTCACACGGGACCTTTGTTTAATATCCGATTGCTTTTTTAATTCCAAATCTTTCAATACCATTTTACATTCCGCATATATCCATTCCTCATCCTCCAACAGACCCCTATTTTCCATCACTACTTCCAACCTTTCAACCTTATTTCTAGCCTCCTCTTCCTCCACACCTTCGATCAATAGCATGTTCTCCTTCCACTTTTTAATACTCTCCCTAATCTGACCTAATTTTTTCGTCAAAATAACATCCTGAGGAGCAACAACGCCTTCAACAATAGCCGCCGAGCACACCACTTCATCAAAACCTTCTTTTAATAACCACGAGTTGGAAACTCTAAACGGCCTAGGGCCAAAGTTTTTAGAGACCGTAGTCAACAGCAAAGGGCAATGATCCGAGTGAGGACCCGGCAAAACCCGAAGACAAGCATCCGACCACTTAGAGAAAAAGCTATTACATACCAACATCCTATCGATTTTGCTCAACTTCTTACCTAAATCCCGAATGCAAGTGAACTTCTTACCCTTCATAGAGTATTCCATCAGCCCAGTATTGTGAATAAAGGAATTGAAATTTCTGGCACACGAAATCTTAAAACCGAACCACACCTCTCCTCTGGATACCTCACAGCGTTGAAATCCCCCATAACAACCCACATACCCTCCATAGATAACACCAAGGCTTCAATGGAAACCCACAGGGCAAGTTTAGCCGAAACACCTTGAGGGGCGTAAACGTTGATGAAATTCACAATTTCATTACTACCCTTCAAACGTCCCGTCACAAGAAGAAAATTACGATCCTTATACGAAGAACTCACATAAAACCGACTCTTATCCCAAAGACTCATAATACCCCCTGACTGCCCAACCGACCCCACGAAATCCATACCAAAATTATTGTTACCCCAAACACATTCTCCTTTAAACTTAGACATATCCTCAGCCTTAGTTTCTTGAATTGCCATAAAGTCAACCCCATTTTCTCTCTTTAATCTATTAAGCCAAGGGACCTTATCCAAGCCCCCTAACCCTCTGATATTAATAGATAAAAGATTCATGATTTCAAACCATTATTACCTTCTTCCATAATAGAGATCCTAACCAGTCCTTCGTGATCCGCCAAGTCAACACCCAACATCGCTCCAATTTTAATAGTGTCTTCCACCTCCTTGTCCAGATTGTTACCGCCAAGCATTCCTTGATCCTCGACTCCCTCTCCTTCGCCACCATCAGACAAATTGGGGACCAAACACTCAGAACCCGGCGCCTCAGCATTAAGATCGAGGGAACCTTTATCAATTTCTTTATCATTATTAATGGCCGGACTGAGAGGTTTTTCACCCCCACCCAGCTCAGTTTCTTTATTTAAACCAAGAAGTCTATCTAAGTCAAAAGGGTCGTTATCCTCTTGACGACTTCTTTTCTTGGGCCTGACAATCTCTACCGGACTAGAGGAGAAGTTGCTAACCCTTTGACTCCTTTTATTACTAACTCTCTTGGGCCTCCTTTTATACTTAAGCCCCTAGAAGCAAAAGTGAACCCACTACTAACAGCATTACAATGATAAAAGTCTTTTAACTTTTCGGCATTCCCTTCACCACCCGACATACTGCCAATATTATCATAAATATTACCTAGAGAAGTCCCATCCAATTTATCACTTTCCCCCACTTCCCCATGCATCGATTCACGAAGCTCACCTTCTCCCAAGGTTTCACCATTGTTATCACCAGAAACCGACTCCACTTCCACCACTCTCTTGCCTATATTTCCAACACATTCTGGTTCCCAGCTTCCTTCTACCTCCGTCAACCAAGTCTTAAACACTTTATTCTTCCATTTAAGATTCACTACTTCATGGACTTTATTACCATCACCAGTGAGAATCCCAATGAGGCCAACTGAGATATCACCATCCTCAAGACTTAATTGAGACGGATGAACAATCTTCCCGAACTGATTAGCAACATCATCATACACCTCATTAGTAGCAAGATTAATAGGAACCCCCTGAATCCTAAGCCAAGCCACCCTTTCAAATGGCAAGGATTGACCTTCCCACATGTCCAACCCCGAAAACCATTTGCACCAAACTTCCTTCTTCGACAACAGATCCAACGCATCTTCTTTTTCTTAGAAGTTCAATAACAGGGAAAGACCACCAACATACACAATGTCTAACCCACTAACCATATTCTCGACTAGCAATTCTTTCATGCACGCTAGCGTCTTCAAATCCTTGGACCTGCCAATCAAAGCCTTGCCACGGATATCAAAAAATGCAATAACGTTATCAGGAACTTTGATGGTCCTACAAGACGACTCCGCGGGAACGCCAGAACCCATGCTATGCTTTCCACTCAGAACTGCCCTAAATGAAAGCCCCGCACTTGGATGAAAAGTTTGCTCGTTAACCTTGTTCAGCCTATCAACTTCACTTTTATCTTGTGACCTACCAAACTGCTTCTCAGGAAAATCACGCTTCATATCAGGTCTCTCTTCCAGATCCCTCAACCCGATGTTCTCCGCCGCAAATTTGGCAACATTAACTTTCAATTTGCATGACCCCATCTTAACTCCATTCATCCTCTTTTCCAAATCAAGGACATTACTCACCTTCCTAATTGAGCAAAACCCAAACCTATTCCCTTCTTTATCACGCTTCCTGGCAATGTAGGAGCCCACAACCTCCTCATAATAACCAAAAAACTCCGACACCTCCCACGGGGTGCACCCACTTGGGAGATTAGCCACATAAAATTTGGTTACATCCCCTGCCCCTTTCACGTCCCCTTTGAAAGTTTGTCTTCCTTTCTTCCGTCGAGCCAGAGCATCTTGCCAGCCCTCAACCATGAGAACGAAATTTTTAGAGAGAGAAAAATTTTACGGGTTAATGCATTAAGATCTAACTAGTGCAAAACTTTAGAGTTTAGATATCCATTTCACACAGTCACGCAAGTTGATGACAACATAAAAGTTCGTCACTAAAATCTACCTTTAGTGACAAAAATGTTCGTCATTAATTAAATAAATATTTTAAATATATTTATAATAACACTTATATAATCATATTTAAATATTTAATTGAGCTAGTATTGAGTGTTTTTTGAACTTTCAATTACACAAACCCTAACTATTTTACACACACTCACACACACTAATGTCTTCTTCTTGCAGGTTTTCCCGCCAATTTTACATGATCAATGGATCCAATGGAACAATCAGGTGATAATTATGTCGTCCCATCTCATTTTAATCAATTCAATTAATCTCAATTGATTAGTATAGTTTTGTGCCCTAATAATCTCCAAACACGGTTTGTGCAATAGAAGCAGTAACCGATTGAGTATTGAATTCGGTGTTGGTGATCGTACGATATGAATTTGACTGAGGTGTTTAGTTTGATTCTTTCGGCTGCAATCGATTTGTGAAGTGATTTGTTGCTGAGGTAGTGATTTGTCCACCTTTCGATTCTCAATGTTTAAATTGTTAATTCAATGCGCATTTGTATGATCGGTTGGCGTTTAGGGTATCTTATTAAAACTGATTATGAACTGTCTTGCTTATTTGTATTTGGTATACTGATGTCCTGATTTTATTTTTTTTACAAAAGTATTTGTGTTATGATGATTTGGTTTAGCGTGGTTGTTGCATATTCAGAATACAGTAACTGTGAACTAAATAGTAGAATAACTTTTTTCGAAATATTAACTATCTGCTAAACTTAAAATATAATTAACAATCAATGTGTATTATGTGCTTAAAATCCGTTGTTCGTAACTTGTAAGTGTTTTGTATGTGTGAAATTAAGTTAGAGACTGCATTAGAAACTTTTGATACTGTATGTTTGACATTCGGTTTTTCTCGTAGTTATAGGGGTGTTTGGATATGCATCATGAACCGAGTATCTGATTATTGCACTTTAAGGTAGTAATAATGAGCTTAATATGTTTTTTTGTGTGAAAATACGAACTTTCCGATCAATTATGTGTGGACAGTATGATTTTTTGTTAGACTATGATGGCTTGTATATGTGTTACTGGTTCGTGTAGTTAGCTGCACTTTTCATCATTTTTGTATCAAGTTTCCTGGTTAGCTATGCTTATAATTTATCACAGTCATATGAGTGTATGGCATTATATCAGTATGTGGTTTGACCTTTATCTGGCTAGGACCTTTGTGTGGGTAGTATGTATTTGAACGGTTTCCCTTTAACAAAGTTATGTTTTTTTATAGTTGATAAGGCGGGAAGGTCTGTATACCGTCTGATTGTTATCATTTATAAATTATTAAATTAAAAAAAAGTTGTAGTTGATAAGGATAAAATATGTAATTAAGCTTTGCCAAACACCCTGTAAAAATTATGCATTAGAAAAATGGAAACAGTTTGTTAAAACTGCTTATCTGCATAGTGATCTGATACAGATCTTGAGAGTTATAGATGTAAATGAGATTTTGTGTAACGTATTAGGAAAGTTAGGAATGGGGTAATGAGGTGATAACCGATAAAATCATCTCGTGGTCTTTTTAGGCGTAAGATTATTGACCAACATATTCTCTAATTAGCGTGTGTATACTCATTATTTCCCTCACAGTACTGCATGAAACATCATTTCTTAAGTGATATCCACTCTCTGGTCATCGCTCTGTAGAGAAAATAAAAACTTGACTGGAACTGGCCGATTTACAAGCATGATACTTACCTAGGCATTGGTATGTATTTCTATACTTTCACTAATAATGTTCATTTAACAGAACATGTGGTCTTTGTTGGATCATTAAACTTGATTTGATCCAATCAAGTATAGAACATCCACAAAGACCCAAGTCCATAAGGAAGAAAAATCTAGAGCTCTATCTATAAGAAATATGTAGAATGATCATTAAAATATCCATAGAATTGTGTAGAATATTGTAGCTAAGAAATATATAGAGTATAGATATGTATAATGTTGGAAATATCTAGAGTTCCATGGAAGTATCTTGGTACTAGACTCTTCCATGGACTAGTATAAATAGAGGGTGGTGTGATGCATTTGTAATCAAGCAAATCAAGAAAAACATAAGCAATCAATAATATTCCAAACCTTTCATAAGTATTCCTTTCTTTCTAAATGTCACTTACAACCTCTTCATCAAATATAAGCCTAAAAGGCCTTCGAGTTTCTAACAAATTGGTATCAGAGCTAGAAGATCACAATGTCAATCATGATGAACTTGTTCCAATTTCCTCGTCTTACCAAAGACAACTGTGGTAGTTGGTGCATTCGAATGAAGGTGTTACTAGGTTCGCATGATGTATGGGAGATGGTAGAAAAAGGTGTTGAGAAAGTAGATGATGAAAGTTCCATGAATGCCGCCCAAAGGGTGGAGTCGCAAAAGGCAAGAAAGAAGGATCAAAGTGCTCTTACACTCATCTATCAATGTCTTGATGATGCGATGTTTGAAAAAGTTGCAAATGCAACTACTTCCAAGGAAGTGGGAGATCCTTCAAAATGCTTTCAAAGGAATCGACAAAGTGAAAAAGTGCGTCTTCAAACTCTTAGGGAGAGTTCGAAAAACTCCAAATGGAGGAATCGAAACCATTTCGGATTATTTCACTCGTGTCTTGACCATTTCAAATGAAATGAAGAGAAATGGTGAAAGCTTGAGTGACACAAGGGTGATAGAAAAGATTCTTCGTTCTTTGCCCCAAGCTTTGATTACATTGTCATGGCCATAGAGGTCAAAGACATAGACTCAATGACCATTGATCAACTCATGGGATCTTTACAAGCCCATGAAAAGAAGTTGAAGAAAAGAAGGGAAAGAACCCTTGGAGCAAGCTTTATACTCAAAGGTCTCTTTCAAAGAAAGAAAAGAGCTTTCTACATGGAAAGGAGCAAGGACGAGGACGCGGTATTTTTCGAGGTCGTGGTGGTTTCAAGGCCGAGGGCGAGGAAGAGGAAGAGAAGATGTCAACAAAGAAGATGAAAACCAATGGTCTTCATATCGAAGAGGTCGTGGGAGGCTTTCAATCTCAAAGAGGAGGTAAGCCCCAAACACAATGTTACAAGCTGTCGTAAATATGGTCATTATGCCAATGAGTGTACTAGCTCAAGACAAGTGGAAGAAAAAGCTAATATTGTGGAGGTAGAAGGCGGAGATGAGCTTACCTTGCTAATGGCAAGACATGACGAATAAGAAGAGAGGATAGAGCCATGGCATATAGATTCATGCAAGTAACCATATGACGGGTGAAGAAGACTTGTTCGTGGAGATGGAGAAAAGTAAAGGTAACGTCACCTTTGGAGACGAATCAAAGGCACCGGTGAAAGGAAAAGGTAAGATACTTATCCTAGCTAAAGATGGAAGTCATCAATATATTTCGGACGTATACAATGTGCCCAATCTTAAAAGTAATATTTTAAGCGTGGGACAACTTTTAGAGAAAATTACGATATTCATTTCAAGGATCATAGTGCTACAATAAGGAATCCGAAGGAAAGCTCATAGCAAAGTACCTATGACCAAAACCGAATGTTCCTTCTAAACATTTAACATGATGAAGCTAAGTGCTTAAAGAGTTATTTGAAGGATCATTCGTGGCTTTGGCACATGAGATCTGAGCACTTAAACTTTGGTGACTTAAAGTTATTATCCTCAAAGGGAATGGTGAAAGGTTAGATCAAATTGATCATCCCAATCAAGCGTGTGAAGGATGCCTTCTTGGGAAGCATGCTAGGAGTTCATTCGAAAGAAGCGACGTCAAGAGCTAAGGAGCCTTTACATCTAATTCACACGGTTTGTGTGGTCCCATTACTCCACCCTCTTATAGTAAGAATCTTTACTTTATGCTCTTTATTGATGACTTTTCAAGAAAAACTTGGGTATATTTTCTAAAAGAAAAATCCCAAGCTTTTGAAACTTTTAAAACATTTAAAACTATGGTTGAAAAAGAGAAAGGTTTAAAAATTAAATCAATGAGATCCGATAGAGGTGGAGAATTTTTATCAAAATAATTTAACAAATTTTGTGAGGAGAATGGGATCCGGATATTTCTAACGGTTCCTTACTCCCCACAACAAAATGGAGTGGTTGAGAGAAAGAATAGAACCATTCTCAATATGTTCCGAAGCATGTTGAAAAGTAAGAAGTTGCCAAAGGAGTTTTGGGCCGAGGCGGTTGATTGTGCAGTATATCTATTGAACCAGTGTCCGTCAAAGAGTTTAGATAACAAGACTCCACAAGAAGCATGGAATGGGATGAAGCCTACCGTCTCTCACCTAAGGGTATTCAGAAGCATAGCATATGTCCACGTTCCCAGCCAAAGGCGATTAAAGCTTGATGATAGAAGTGAGAAGCATGTGTTTGTTGGCTCGACAAGCGATCGAAGGTTATAAGCTCTATAATCCAATCATAAGGAAGGTGGTAGTGAGTAAAGACGTGGATTTTGATGAAGAAGAGACATGGGATTGGAGCATCAAGGAAAATGAAAGGTATGACTTTCTTCCTATGGTGATGAAGAAGAGGCGGGTGAATCAAGTGAAGAAGTCCAACAACCTCAAAGTCCAACTCAACCCAAGAATCACCTTCAAGTTCAAGTGAAGGAGAACCAAGACAAGAAGTTTGCGGGAGCTCTACGAGGTGGCCGACGAAATACCCTTACTTGTTTATCGTTGATTGTGAACCTTTAGTTTTGAGGAGGCTATGAAAAGCAAGAAATGGAGACAAGCCATGGACGAGGAGATAAAGTCAATAGTGAAGAATGATACGTGGGAGTTGACGACCCTTCCGAAGGCCAAAAGGCTATTGGAGTCAAGTGGGTATACAAGACCAAGAAAAGCAAAAGCGAAGTGGAAAAGTACAAGGCAAGACTTGTGGCAAAGGTTACAAGCGAAGCATGGTATCGACTACGAAGAGGTATTTGCTCTGTTGCTCGCTTAGAAACTATTAGAATGATTATTGCTATTCTTTGCTCAATATAGGTGGAAAATCCACCAAATGGATGTAAAGTCGCATTTCTAAATGGACTTCTTGAAGAAGAAGTTTATGTGGAGCAACCAGAGGATATGTTGCCAAAGGGCAAGAAGGTAAAGTGCTAAGGTTGAAGAAGGCCTTATATGGTCTAGCGGGCACCACGTGCTTGGAATACTAGAATTGACAAGTATTTCCAAGAACATGGTTTTACTAAATGCCTAAGTGAATATGCACTTTACGTGAAATTTGCAAATGGAAGTATATTGCTCAAATGCAGCATGCGTGGATGATTTGATCTTTACAGAAACTCTCGGTATGATTGATGAGCTCAAGAAGTCAATGACGAAAGAGTTCGAGATGACAGACATAGGACTTATGTCTTATTATCTTGGCATTGAGGTGAAGCAGACGGATGATGGAATTTTCATAAGTCAAGAAGGATATGCCAAGGAGATATTAAAGAAGTTTGGCATGGATAAGTGCAATCCCGTTGGCACCCCCATAGAACATAAGGCAAAGCCTTCTAAGCATGACGGAGGAGAAGCGGTAGACTCAACTCAATTCAAGAGTCTCGTTGGAAGTTTGCGCTATTTGACATGTACAAGACCTGACATACTCTTTGCGGTTTGTTTTAATTAGTCGTTTTATGGAAGAGCCTACGACAAAGCATTTGGAGATTGCAAAGAGGATCCTCCGTTATATCAAAGGTACCATAGACTACGGAATGTTTTATTCAACAAGTGAAGACTTCAAGTTGGTTGGATATAGCGGCGATGTTGGGCTTGGAGACAAAGGCGATGGAAGAAGTACAACGAGTTCATATTCTTCCTAGGTAACAATGCTTTTACATGGTCTTCAAAGAAGCAACCTATTGTTACTTTGTCTAGTTGTGAAGCGGAGTGCGTGGCGCAACATCATGTGTATGTCACGCAATTTGGCTTAGAAGTATGCTAAAGGAGCTACACATGGAACAAGAAGATCGTTGAGATCTATGTGGATAACAAGTCGGCCATTGACTTAGCTAAAAATCCAGTATACCATGATCGAGTAAGCATATCAACACTCGTTATCACTTTATTCGAGAGTGCATTGCAAGGAAAGATGTCCAAGTGATACATACGAGGTCCGAAAACCAAGTTGCAGATATCCTCACCAAGCCGATCAACGAGAAAGATTTTTCAAAACAACGAATGATGCTTGGAGTCGGTAAATCAAGTTTAAAGGGGGGTGTTGGATCATTAAACTTGATTTGATCCAATCAAGTATAGAACATCCACAAAGGCCCAAGTCCATAAGGAAGAAAAATCTAGAGCTCTATCTATAAGAAATATGTAGAATGATCCTTAAAATATTCATAGAATTGTGTAGAATATTGTAGCTAAGAAATATCTAGAGTATAGATATGTATAATGTTGGAAATATCTAGAGTTCCATGGAAGTATCTTGGTACTAGACTCTTCCATGAACTAGTATAAATAGAGGGTGGTGTGATGCATTTGTAATCAAGCAAATCAAGAAAAACATAAGCAATCAATAATATTCCAAACCTTTCATAAGTATTCCTCTCTTCCTAAATTTCACTTACAACCTCTTCATCAAATATAAGCCTAAAAGGCCTTTGAGTTTCTAACAGTCTTATGAATATGGACTTTGTATATTTTGTTTTCTGAATGTGAAGAACAAAGCAGGAGGGATGATTTAGAATCTCTTGGATATGTCCTCATGTATTTCTTAATAGAAAGGTGATTACTTAAACATGTCTTCTCTTTCTCTACCGAGTCTCTCTCGGTAAATGATGGCTATCTGATACTTTTGTACTCGTCAAATTCGGCCAGGTCAGGTAAATATGCAGAACGTCTATAATTACGTAGTAAATTAGTATAAATTTTGAGTTGTTGATGAAGATATGGATCCTCATAGGTTGTATTATGCAATGCATGAGACTAAATAGTGAATATGGTTTTCTTTTCTTTTTTATTTCACACTGAGGCGGAGCTTTACTTGGAAAGCTGTGAGCTAGAGTCCACTTTCTGTTCGGTCAGATGCTATCTTAAATGGCAAGAAACCGAAAAGGTAATTTCTTTTAGGGGCAAGTTAACCTAATCTTGTTTGATTGATCATTTGTCCAATCTTATCATTAGTGATTGACCGCAACAAGATATTAGTAATATCTATGAGCTATCTGAATCATCATTTTATATTATGTGTTTCCTGCTTTGGGGAACTGGCCAACTGGGTATGCATATGATTAGAGCATCACATAGTTACTTATGATCACTTGATTTTTGTTAGTGCTCGAAGGACGAAAATACGATGTACTTGGTCAACTGCATGGTTGACTTGTGTTCTTGAAATAATATCATACCACTAGGATCTGCGTAATGGGCTATTTTATGGTTATTTAACTTGAGTATGTGGAATTATGTTTAGCTATTTGATTGCTACTTGCAGACCTGTATCATATATTAAGGCTGCTCTTTTCTTGTTTTGGAAATGCTTACTCATAATTGTGTCTTAGGAGTTAGGTTTAGGGAGAATTAGTTCCATGGACATGTGTGTAAGCTTCTTGCTGTAGTTTAACTTCACTGGCAGGGAATGCTTATTTTTAGCTTAACATGTATCAGCACTATTCTTCTCTTGTTCTCTTGTTATAACTTGGTTCTTGGTTAACTTGGGGCAACTTTGTATGTATCATAGAGAACGGTATAGCCATCTGGGGTAGAGTATGATATGAAACATGCTGATTTAGAGAAATCATTTGGTGTAAATATTCCTATTGCAGGGGTGAAGTTTTGGTCACGAATCATACCTGGACCATTAAAGCGAAAGAGAAGGAAGGTTAATGGGAAGGATATGTTTGCTGCTGGTATTGAAGCCAAAAAAAGACTTTTGGAGCATAGTGCGTCAGCTGCACATGATCCTAGCCTAGTTGATACAATGGACGATAATCGGATTGGGAAACTGGATACTGAAGTAAATTCTCAAGATCATAAATTAGACGATGCTGATCCTCATTTCGTTGCCGAATTTGAGAAGTATGAAGAAAATAACAAGAGCAAATCCCTTCTGGAAGGTAACTCCGAAACTGCAATAGTTATATTCTTTAATATATAGACCACTTCTTATCATGTTGACTAGACATGGCAATTTGAAGTTATTTAAAGGAAAATGGATTGTTTTGTTTGATAGTGGGTCGAATGGTAAAGTAGAAGAAGTAGCTAAAAGATGGATCAATTGGGTCGAAAGGGTTAAATGTGGCAAATGAAGTCTAAGGTGTATTCATTTACTTGCAACGTTCTAAATCAGTCTACTACTCTACTTAAATAATTTTCTATTATTAATATGGTTTTAAATTTTAACATGTTATTGAGTCTCCATCATTTTTACGAAAAGTGGACAAAGTTGTGTGGGTGGTCATCCAACCTGATCTGTCTCGTTTTGGCTCCACATAAAAGTTATACCTGTTTTGACACCAAACTATGTCTATGAATACATTTAGGTACTCCTGTGATGTTGTAAAGTATTGGAAAATAGAAAATTATATAATGACATAACAATGAATGAACATAAGTGTTTGATAATGTAGATGATGGCATGGATGCTAAATATCAGCTGATTCCTTCATCTCAAAACTAGGGCATGGGAGATCTGTGGTCATACTTAATTGTTGGTCCCATCCAAAAGATTAAGTCACATGTTGTCCAGAAAGTTGAAGGTATTGTTGGTGAACTTGTTGCAGAGGCTAATGGGGAAAAAGCGGGAGGGATAGAGAAAATGGTTCCTGTTACTCTTGAATCTGTTCATTTCAATGGTGCAACATTGCTGTTACTTGCATATGGTGACAATGAGCCCAGGTGAATCTCACTTCTGTCTAAATGTATTCATCAGTTTATAGTTGCTAACACAATCAACCAAACAGTATAGCCATCTGTAACTGTAACTCATAGCGTTAAGTGACCCACTAGTTTTGTAACTGTAACTCATAGCGTTAAGTGACCCACTAGTTTTGTTATGATCTTCCTGTTTCGCACTAGAAGAGACATCTGTATGAGTTACTAGTATATAATATGCTAGAGTGAAACTTGTATCAATAATCATTTTTTTTGTTTTGTTCTGCAGTGATGATTGATTTCATGGCGTAAGGGACCAACATGACTTTAAAACATTGAGTTGAGCATCAGTATGTTGAAAAGACTTTTCTTTTCCCATAGATGTGTTTTGTTTACATTAGACGATTTATACATGTAATGAAGATGTACTTTGTACGATTTATGATGTATACGTGAAATCATGCGGAATGACATTAATGCTATTGTTTACATTACCTATTTGATACATTCATTTTGAAGTAGCAAATTGAATTATTATATGTGTGTGCAAAATATCTAATTGTATCTATGTCTAATGATTATTAGCCTCATATTGTTTCACAAAATAATGACAACCTATTTCGTCAATGTGATGTTACATTTGTGACGACCTTTTATGGTCAATCGGACCAGAATTAGTGACGACTTATAGCCGTTAGTGACAAATTTTGTGACGAAAGATGTCGTCAAAATTTTTATTGACAACTTTGATCTTGTCACATATTAATGACGAGTTTTTGCATTTTCGTCTCTAAAAACATCAGTGACGGACCTATTGTGACGACCCCAGTTTTCGTCACTAAGTAGGATTTGTGACAACTTTTTGCTGTTAGTGACGAAATACCACTTGTCATTAAAAGCAGTTTTTCTTGTAGTGAAAGAGTCCCCTGATTATCAAGAGACACTAGATTAAAAAATAAAGCACTACAATAAGGCAACAACCAAACTAAACAAAAGTAACAATGAAATATATATAATGAAAATCTTGATGCATACATAAAATCGTGGAAATTAAATCATTGTATCATCATCTGATGATGGAAACCTATACGGGGTATTATTCCATTCACTGCTACAGTAAACTTTATTGTTTTTCTTATTTAGTTGTATAGTATGCATGTAAGAAAACACACACAAAACACACCAAAAGTATCCCCTCTCTCCCAATTTTTTAGCTACAAATGAAAAAGGAGATCTTCTTACCCTTAACGATGATGATGATGATATGGTACTCATTAAGACTAGAAGTGCGCTTGAGAAAGTAGTTTCTTATTTTACATGATGGAGCATCCCTGTGGATTATCACACCTACTGACATAACATGGATGTTGGCACCCATAACAGTTGTAGCACGGTGGTAGGGGTACAAGGCTTCCATAGCCATAGTGACATGGACCTCCATCCCAACCTACATAGCACTCTTGGCAACAAATGGAAGCGAGTGGACGGGTAGGAGTGTCGGTGGGGTTGGGGGTGGGGTGGGGGCAGGGGTGGGGATGGGGGTGGGGCGGGGCGGGGTGGGGTGGGGTGGGATTTGATGCTTTGAATGGCCTCCACCCTTGCAACAAAGCTTGTCTCTCAACCTCTCAGGGTCGCAGCATACGACCGTGATGGTAACTTTATTTTTGTTCACATCAAAAACTTGATCTCTTATTTCTGTAATAATAAAACAGAATATCAAGATCCTTGATCTATATGTAATTATCTAGAGCTATATATTAAAAAAAACGACTTACGAGGGAATTTGCAGAGGAGCTTCGTGACCTTCTTGTAACAGCAGGTGCATTTCAGATCAACATACAGTATCATTCTTGTTATTTTCTCCTGCCACCAAATTCAATTCATTCATGTTATATAAATATTCTTCATTAGTAGTCTCTAGCTAATATAATGTATAAAACATAATTGGGATCATCCATCCATCCCTCCCTCAATCCCACAACAGCTAGAACTCTTATTACATGAAACATAGTAGTATAAACTAGTCTAGTAATTAAAAAGACATGCATGTACCTTCTCAGGCGCCATATATGTACGTACGTGCTACCAATCAATTATTTCGATCAACAAAAATTGACACAAGAAGAAGAAGACTAAGAAGAATGACGATGACTTTTTTATAGGGCGAATAATAAAAAAAATATCATACTTGACATTATTTGCTCTTGTGAGTAGCGAACAAAAATTTTTGTTTTTTTTTGGTGCTATACTTTCAAATGCATTCTCTTTAGGGTATTATGTGACATTTTGCCTTCGAGAAAAAAAAAAATCTATTAGTAAGAGGCGCAAAATGTCCAAAATTTCGCGAAAATCCTTAAAGATGATGAATTTGAAAGTATAAGACACTGTAAAAGCAAAAATTTTGTTACTACCACAATAAAGAATGGTGTCAATATAATCTTTTTTTTTTTTTATCATTTAAATATATTACGGAGTTGTATACTAGCATGTATAGTTTAATAATAGTAAAATGATCGATGATGAAATCCGTACACACATTCAAACAAGAAGAAGAAGAAGAAGACTTTTTTCACACATTCAATTCATTTTATGATTGATCGTAGGTTAGGAACAACAAGAAACTGACCCTTCACTCAATATCTTTCTAGTAACATGACATGCTATTACTACTAATACCACTACTTGCTACTTTGTTCATCAATAATTTCAACAAATATAGATATGTTTTTCATAACCACCCATGATATGTCCCATCTCATCTCATCTCATCTAATTTGATAGGATACGTACCAAACTAAAGATAACAATAAAAAATAAGTCGACACTTTACTTCCGATGTTTGTTTCTGTTTCTGTTGGTGTCGATCTGCATGTATATATGTACGTGTGTACAACTTACAACTACATACGTAACTTAACTGCATGCCGGTGTATACCTTTCTTCATTGCATAATAATTTACTTCTTGTTTTATATACTATGTTTATGTCTTTTTGAATTTACAACCACTTCATTTTTCTCCACTTCTTACATTCCACTCCCTTTCGCCATTGATTATATATACCGACGACACATATAAGCTAGTATCAACAAAGGATTTGTGAGACACTTAAAAGTGTGTTGTATGATAAATTATTATTGTCAATTAATACTACTCTTCTAGGACAATAATAATACCACGCATATGTCGATCATCAGTCAACCTAACCAAATACATGCATCCGTTCAACTGATCATTACTTGCATAGATACATGCATGACTAATCAGATACGAGTTAAACATGATTAGACTAATCATACTGTCTTACATAATAGATAGTACTATAGTAGTCCTCACAAAATGACCTACTTTGAATTTAAATAAATGACTCATTAAAATTTTATGTGAGACAACATGACTAGTCATCTTGAACTCAACATTAAAGGATCTCAATCTATATATTACAGTACTGATCAGTATTTTTCATTCATTTTTTGTGTAATATATTGATTAGTGTAAATCAGCTGGATATATAAGAGCTCTAGGTGCCAAAACGAGGGGTAGGTTCGTCGTCGTGCCACATCAGCATCTCATTTTTCCACAACTAACCACAACAAACCTCCTCCTCACTCATATAGAAACCTCAACCTCTTCATTTGGGGCCACTACCACTTTATTTTTTTATTCAATTTTCATTTCCAAATAAACTAAATAAATTCATTTCATTCAAATTAAAAATACAATACATAAAAAACAACACTTACTAATAAAAGCGATACCAAAAAAAACCGACACGGGTAAAAAAATACAATACTACTCGTCGAGGATTTGATGATATTTCTTGACTAGGCGTTCACGCCTCTTGCGGATGATTTACGCTTTTACCGGTCGAGTTGGTACTGGATCTATTATGAGAAAATCCATCTCGATATTCTCTTGCCACGTTTTTCCTTCTCCGCCTCGCCTCGTAACAAGCCCTTTGAGCATCGGCTTTTGAGCATATATTTCGGATATATGTCCCGAAAAACTACTCGTTTGACTTCCACGGAGCTTGCGGCTAACAGCGTTGAAGTCGAATTACATTTCTTTGCGGCTCGTTTGCATCCATCTCTTCGGGCCGAGGTAAATGCAGCCGGGCCCGAATATATCCTCGAGACATGTAATGTCAATAGGATCTTCGACATCCCACTTGGGATAATTTTTCAAAACAACAAACATTTTTCATACCCAAACTCCCTCCCACCAAAACACTGTGTAAAGTTAACTTTGGCATTCGCGAGATGGTCATGCTCATTTTCACCACTTCGACGCTGAAGATGTTTGTAAACAGCGTTGAACTTCTGGCAATCACCGTTAATCCTTGTCCATTTACTAGTTATCATATTCTTGCCACCCTGGTTATCAATGGTCTTAGAATTGAACATTTCGAGAATGTCGTTCCAAAAGAACTCCTCAGGACGGTCATTTCCTATATCTCTATCTTAGGAAATTTCTATCCAACACTGCGCAAGTAACATTTCTTCATTCTTGCTCCACTTCCTCCTGTCTGCTTGTGCTCGACTTCAACATCTTAAATAAAATCGTGCGTCCAAATCTCTGACAACTTTTTGTCTTCGTCTTTTTGCCCCTACCTTCGCGGTTCACGTGCTTTTGGAACTTTGAATTGTGAACCGGACGGTTGTAATTCCATTTGGGACAAATGTGGAGGCCGTTGGCTAAAAACCATGGAGGTTGTGACGGGTTAAAAAGCGATGTGATGGAAATCGGCCGGAGTAATTTGAAACCTTGTTGAAACCGATATTGTTGGTTAAGCATTATTTCTTGTGGAGACGGGTTGGAATTGGTCGAGGAGGGGGTAGACGGGTTTGAAGAACCCCCGTATTGTGGTGGGTTTGAGTTAAGTAGGTTTGTGTAGTATCCTCCGTCATTTGGGTTTTGAGACATTGTGAGCTAATTTTTCTTTGGGTTAAATAAGAATGGAAGATTTTTGGTTTGAAGATGTGTAAAAATGGTGAAGATGAAGATGGTTTATATAGAGGTGGTGGGTTTTTAAACAAAAATATATTTACTTTATATATATGCATTTAATAACGGATATATATACGTTATATACTTTTGTGTCAGGTGCAACTCTCGTCGTCTTCACGATTTAGAACGCAACGACGAACCTCGGCGAGGTTCCACGGTGTCACAACGAAGCTCGGCGAGGTGATGATGTGGACGACGATGGCAACAACGAGACCCACACCGGGTGCTCTAAGACGTATGATCATATACCATTGATCACTTTTTGTACCGAAAAGGATGTGATGTCAGGGGACGGACCATGATTTTCTTAATTTAATCATGCATTGGCGCCATATGTGTACGTACGAGCTACCAATCAATTATTTCGGTCTCCAAAAATTGACACAAGAAGAATGACGAAGACTTTTTTTTAATTGATATTGTTAAATATATTTGTATGTACAGTTTAATAATAGTAAAAATTGACGGGTGGCTCACAAGAAAAAGAAGACGACTAAGGGCGACATGGGTTTAGGATTAAGAATTTGGTTAGAATTTTAATTTGGATTTGGGTTAGCAGAAAAATATTAATTTAATATATTTGCTTCTAAATTAATAATAAAATTTAAATTAAAATATATATATTTAAAAAATTAAACAAGAATTTATTAGTGGTGGATATATAAATAGAGCCACGCTATTTCGAATAAGAGAATTGCATATATATTCTTCCAGGTGAATAATTTATATATATTCTTCTTACAAGTTTTTGATGCATAAGTCTGATGATTTTTATGCATGAAAGATATATATCGATTTTGCGTCTTTGGAGGATATATATAAAATATTATAGAATAAAGACAAAATTGTAGGAAGAAAAGTTCTGACTATGTTTGGTGCGGAGTTTTAGAGTTTTTTTTAGCGATAAGCGGTGAAAGATGAGAACTTTTAATTTTTATTATTCGTTTGGCGAAGGGCGGCGAGCTTTGCTATTTTTAAAAATCTTATTTTTCATGTTTCTTTAAGAAGTGAGTGGCGATGAAGTTTGTGAGTTCGGCTCGTCTTTCATGACTCATTCTGCTATTCTAATCGCTACTTTTACCAAACACACCCATAATCCTACCATGCGATGTGAGGATTTAACATGCATATATTAAGGAATAAATCCCAATTTTGAACCCCACTTACTTGAACCAAACAACCATCTTTTACCATTAAACCTAAATCCTACACCCAATCCCACAAACTAAACGGGCCCTAAGAAAAATAAAGAAGACTTTTGAAATCCGTACACAAATTTATTATGATTGATTGTGATCGTTTGGAACAAGAACCTGACCCTTCATTCAATATCTTTCTAGTAACATGACATACCATTTAGGGCCCGTTTGGTTTGTAGATGGGATTAGGATTTGGATTAGGATTAGGATTTGGATTTGGTTTTGGATTTGGATTTTGATTTGATGTAGGAGAGAGAAAATAAATTATAAAATTAATATAGTATTATTTTAATTGAGAAAATATATTATAAAATAAAAATATTATAAGTTATATAGTAATATGAAAATTGAATGTGAGAGGAAGTAATTAAAAAAGGAATATAAAATAGTAGGGCCCACATTAGAAAATGAAATCCTGCCAATGCACATGACTTTTCTCTTTCTTGTACTATTTGGGAACCACTCCTATTTTTTAATCCAATGATTTGAACCAAATGGCATATTTTGGGCATCAACCCAAACCTTTGGTTAAAAAACCGGAAACCAAACGGGCCCTTAGTACCACTACCACTACTTGCTACTTTATGGGGTAGGTTATACAAGTTTTTTTTTTTTTTTTTTTTTTTTTTTTTTTTTTTTACAAAAGGCATCCCTTCTATTTTTGCTTTTTATTTTTATTTTTTAATTGTGTTTATATCAAAAAACTATAAACCTGAAAGTACGGAACATAAAATATAAAATTCAATAAGTCAAACGCTTAAAACAGTCAGAAATACGGAACAAAAACTGACAAAAAACTGTGTTGCGCTTGAAACAAAAAGGGACAAAATGAATCTTTGTCCAAAACCCCCCTTATGTCACATCATTAGGGGGGGGGGGTTGTACAGTATGACCCATATTGAAAAGGGATCATGCTATAGAAGCCTTCCCTATGGGTCAACCGTACAACCTGAGAAACATATAGTGCAACACCGCGATGCACACAATACAACTCTCCTATGCGTGCAATATGCGATGCATCGTTGTGTTGTACTATATGCTTTGCGGGTTGTACGGTTGACTCATAAGGGGGTTTGCATAACATGACCCATATTAAAATTCAACAAGGGTCATGCTATGGGAACCACTTTATGATGTGACATAAGAGGGGTTTTAGTCAAAAAATATCTTTTGTCTCTCTTTGTTTCCAGTATAACACAGTTTTATATCAGTTTATGTTCCGTATTTCTAACAATTTTAAGTGTTTGACTTATTAAACTTTATATTTTCTGTTTCGTACTTTCAAATTTACAATTTTTTGATAAAAAACATGTCAGGAGGTGCCCTTTGTGTGTTTTTCATAACTACCCATGATATATCATTATATACCATCCTATCTCGTCTCATCTAATTTGATGGATGAATGCTAGCATAAGATAAAGTTCCATACGGAACAAGATTTATCTAAAGAACAAATAATAAGATCTCAACCGTCCATCCTTCTTTCATCCAACGGTTTAGATTAAAAGGAACAAATATACCGACGACACATATAAGTTGTATCAACAAAGGATTTGTGAGACACTTAAAAGTGTGTTGTATGATAAATTATTATTGTCAATTAATACTACTCTCACTACAACAATCGGATGGACGGGCGAGGAATCTTTCGCCGGGGACGCAATGTCCCCGGCGAAAGTCACTAAATGACAAAATAAAATCTGACGTGGAACATGAAAATGCTGACCTGTTATGGGAAATTCAACGAACACTTTCGGCGGGGACATGTCCCCGACGAAAGTGCGTTTGATTTTTATCAAACTTTGACCGACTAGCCAAAATTCAATGTAACCTTTCGCCAGGGACTTGTCCCCGCCAAAAGTGGAATTCACGTTTACCAAAATTTGACCGAAGTCAAAAGCATGATAATTGTCCCCGGCAAAAGTAATTGTAACAAAAAATACACTTTATTGCACCTATTAATACATAACTAAAACCCCGATGCTTGGAAAAACATAAATAACCCAATCGTCAATTCTCATAAAACACACGTAACAATATAATGGCTGATTGCACGCCGGAAAAAGAGTAGTCACTAGTTTTATCGTCGATATATCTCTTTACTCGAGTTCTTGATACGTATGGGTCAGAAACTTATGATGAATATGGTTCTTATAAGAACATAGACCCGTTGATGAGAGACCGCATTCTGGAATGGTTAAGGAAAAAGCCATTCTACATGGTGTATTTGGACTGTGAAGCTAATGGTGTTGGAGGAGAAAACACGCTAGAAGCTAAAGCAATGTTTGAGCAGTTCGTCAAGAAAACGAAAGAAAAAGATGAAGCTGAAAAAAGCCCGTTCGATTACACATTTGATGATGCGGAAATAGGGTAACAAATCTTGAAGCATTGTTTGAGCAGTTAAATCAAGCAAAAGAAGGAAAAAGATGGTGCGAGTTCTAGCGGCGGGAAGTAGCAGGAAAAAAATTGAATGGGCGATGTTTGTTATGGTCTATGTCATGTGTATCATATCGTTTGAGTTGTTTTGTTTGCTTGCCGAGTTGTTTCGTTTGATCTGTTTCGTTTTGTTGTCAAGTTGTTTCTTTATTCATGTGTAATTTAGTATTGGAAAAGGGGTGTTTGGAAACCATAATCTTTTTAACATGATACGTATACCATAGCATCTATACTCGGCCCGATTAATAAAAGATAGTTAAACAAAAAAATGCTTAAAAGTTACAGTGTACCAAAAGTTTTGTGGTTTACTGAGTACAAGATTTGATCGTATAACAGAGGGCATTCATGGCGTCCAAGGTAACAACAATGGTAGTAATTCTTTCCTTTTTGATACATCTTTTTTACTAACAAATGTCAGCTTTTGTTAGATTACTTTTTTTTCACAATAAACATTTCTTTAATTTCAGCTAAGAACCCTTCTTGAGGAAAGGTTTTTTAGTTCATGCTTAGTTCACCAAGAAGCTAAAAATAATGAAGAAAATAGCTTCTGCATAAATACGTAAAGTTAATTTTGTTTGGTCCATATACTTGGTTATTTAACATGATACGTATACCATAGCACCTATACTTGGTCATTTAACATGATACGTATACCATAGCACCTATAGTTGGTCGTTTAACATGATACCTATACTATAGCACCTATACTCTGCCGTTTAACATGATACGCATACCATAGCACCTATAGTTGGTCGTTTAACATGATACGTATACTATAGCACCTATACTTGGACGTTTAACATGATATGTATACCATAGCACCTATAGTTGGTCGTTTAACATGATACGTATACCATAGCACCTATAGTTGGTCGTTTAACATGATACGTATACTATAGCACCTATACTCGGCCGTTTAACATGATACGTATACCATAGCACCTATAGTTGGTTGTTTAACATGATACGTATACCATAACACCTATAGTTGGTCGTTTAACATGATACGTATACTATAGCACCTATACTCGGCCATTTAACATGATACGTATACCATAGCACCTATAGTTGGTCGTTTAACATGATACATATACCTTAGCACCTATAGTTGGTCGTTTAACATGATACGTATACCATAGCACCTATAGTTGGTCGTTTAACATGATACGTATACCATAGCACCTATACTCGGCCGTTTAACATGATACGTATACCATAGCACCTATAGTTGGTCGTTCAACATGATACGTATACCATAGCACCTATACTCGGCCGTTTAACGTTATACTTAAATTAATTTTATAATTTTTAGGTTAAATTTAAACTGATTTATTATTAACTTTAATTATTTAAAATGATAATAAAGAGTTTTTTCAAAAAGAAAATTGAATAATTAAAGCTTTTCCCGGGGACATGTCCTCGCGGAAAGTTTTGGCAAAACTTTTCATTTTCCCTCCATTCTTTTTACTTTATACCGCCATTACTTTCCTCGGGGACTAGTCCCCGCCAAAAGTATCACTAGAAGACAAACGATACTTTCTCTGAGGACATGTCCCCGGGAAAGTGAAACGTAAAAAACACCTCAATTATTAACGAGATCTGTTATCAGTTTGAGATAAAAAAAAATCTACCTACTCACCACCACTTCTCTCAGCTGTTGTTTGCAACCACCGCAACACCACCACTTCCTCACCATCTCCACCACCATCTCCATCTCCACCACGCACCATATGTTGATGAGGTACTTCAATTTCTTTCATTCTTGTTTCAATCTTGTTGAAAGTATTTGATCATATAATGTTGTAACTTGAAATACATGTCTAAAGTGTTACTACAATTTATTTTAGTAGCCATATACCTGACAGATCGAGAAAGTCGAAAAATTGGTATAAACTCTTAACTTTTTACTTTATTTCTCAAATGTGAAATATATGTTGGTAGAGACCACTTTAATCTTTAGTTTCACACTTAGAAAAGGAACACACATTTTTATAACCAAATAAAGAAAATGGATTGCCGAAAGATTTTTAGTAAATCTAGGACTAATTTAATGAGACACATGTTTCTTTTTCGTAGAAGCCATTAAAAAAATGATACATATGTAGAAGCCATTATAAAGATGCTATGAATGTATTGACTAGTTTAAGGTAAAATCAATTTTAGAGTAATTTTTGTTTTTATAGTTCCATTAGTAGTTGTTGTAGCATAATTAAGTTTTATCATAGGTTATTGCATCATTTTCATCAAATTAGTTTAGATTCAAAGTTCATTTAAGTCAAACATCAAAAGGAAAAAAAATAAATAAAATCTCTAGCGTTATGGTAAAATCAGTATTGACTAGTATACTTAAGACACTAGACTAGAAAGTAGAAATTGATTAGTTGTAGGAATATATGCGTTATGAAGATAGAAATCAATTTAATGTATCTGTAACCGCTTATTATGTGCTTCGCTTTTGTACTTGTAGGAATATAGGGTGTCACGGGTGCCAAGCCGAGGCCAAGCCGCGACCACAGCCGAGACCAAAAGGTAAGATATGTCGTTGCATATTTTAAATAGTTTAGGGTTTTAGGTAATGAGAACTATCCAAGCATCGGGTATCAAAAAGACACTTTAAACCATTAAGGTTGAATTGGTCATTTTAACAATTAGGTTAGGATGGTGGATTTTGGGACCTAAACCAATATCTTGGCAGGGTGTTGGGGTCCACCCCCTTTCATGTGTAATAACACTTTAACTAGGTTAATGAGATCATGTTGTGTTCATCTGCTTGTGATACAAAAGATTTGATCATGTTTGCGTACGACTTTTTGAACAGTGTGTCTAGGGTTGAGGGTTGGTGAAAACATGAGAATGGTGTTAGTGTGTCTAGTTAAAGTGCTATTATACCATTTTCCGACATCATTTCATTCTCCTTTTTACAATGATCTTCCCAAAACTCACCAACAATTCTCTCCTATATTATCAACCAACAAAATTGAAGTTAGCGGCGGTGACACGTGGCTTCTCTGATGGTTTACGGCGAGGAGGTACATGGTTTCTTGGTCCAAAAGATACAGGAAAGTGTATAGCCCATTTCTTGTTACGGTTTGTTATTGTTACCTGATGATGAGGGTTGAATCTTGAAGGGTAGAAAGGTGGTGCAAAAGGGTTTAGCTTGCTTTGAGAGTGTTTAACTGTGTGTGTGTTTTTAGTGTATGTTTTTTGGTGAGAAACTCCATATTTGTGTGTGAGAGAGAGAGGTCAGAGATGATAAGAAGAGATATGAAAGGGTTTGTAATGATAGAGATATAATGGTGGCGAGAGATATGAAAGGGTTTGTGAGGGTGCCTCATTAACTCGAAAAAGGATTTCCTCGCTGGTTTGAGATGAAGGTAGACTTATTGAATGTATTACCCTGTAAAAATAACGACTGTTACTCATATCTATCTATTCTTAACTTTTTCATAGATTCATGAATTAAAAGTACAGAAGGACCCAAGTTGTAACGCCGAGTTATTCGCTTTGGCTTGTGGACCATCATGTCTTGCAGTCTCGATCGACTCTTGCGTAGTCAACGTGTGAAGTTCTTGTACATGACCGTGATTTACGTCGTTCAACTCAAAGCAGTGAATTTCAACTCCTAACCTCGATGGAGGAATTCATTATGGCGACTTGAAGAAATTCTTGAGTTTTCATATATTTCATTCAATGTTGTGTTGTTTAAAGTCAAATGGTTCGATACTAATAAAAGTAATCGTGTAAAGCGTTGTACCTATAGAAACAACATTACGCAAATCATGATCGATCGTGTATCGTTTCAAATGAACCATTCATTCTTGCAACGCAAGCAACACAAGTCGTTTACACGGATTTCTGGTAAGCGTGGTAATTGGAAGGTCGTCCAGCTTTTATCATCGAAAGATTTGGAACCGGATATCATTGTGGTAGAAGACAATCGGGATGTTGTACATGACAACAACTCATCACATATCACACTCTCTCTGAGTTGGATCGGTTGGATTATAACATTATAAATATAGATGTTCAACCAATGGAAGTTGAGGCACCACCACCAATTATCACTATTGTGGAAGATGAAGATGATAATGATTATGATGATCACGTTCCTCATGATTTAGCATCGATGATGATGATGACCACGAGAATGAAGATGATGAAGATGACGATTACTAATAATGTTGAATTTTATGTTGATGATGTGGGAGATTAATCTCAAATTGTAATTTCTAGAACAACACTTAATTATTTGAATGAAATTGTTATCGAGTGGTTAAATGTGTTTATTTGTTTGTTTATTTATTTATTAATTTATTTATTTAATTATTATAATTATCTTGTTGATATATACTGTTAAATGTGTTTATTTGTTTGTTTGTTTATTTATTTAATTATTTATTTATTTATTTAATTATAAATATGTTTCTTCACTAATTTATATGTTCGTTTAACAGATGACGGATGTTGTAGCTAGGTCTAACGGTGGTGATGGAGGTAATTCGCCACCTCGTGGTCCCTCGAGGAGGATAGGCACCAATTTCCAGCGTAAGAATTTCTGAATTATTTTTCACTAAACTGTATTTAATTACATGTTATTTTAAATTGATAAAATGTTATTTTATGTCATCATCACTTGAATTTGATTACTTGTAGGGTCTAAATCCAAAGCTGCCAACCCAAACGCCAAAATTGGGAAAGGCGGGAAGGTGGTGCATGGTCCCAATAAGAACACGGCACTCAAGGCGAGGAGGGCACTAGATGGTCGTCCTGTGTCGATCGAGTTTCGGGTCAACCAGGAGGGGTTTTATACGCATGTGGGCCCTCACGCTTCTTGGTTCTCCAACTATGTTGGGGAGGTGTTACGGGACTCGATTCGCATGTATTGCGATTCATGGGCTAAGGTTCCAAAGCGGCGAGGCCCACATCCATGAGCATCTACACGTAAGTTTTTAACCTTTATTTTTTAATTATTGTGTTTATTTATTTAAACTTGTTTGTTTATTTAAATTTGTATACTTTTTTTATTTATATTTTAGTGTAGCACTACTTTGATCTCGACCCACACATTGCTGGCTCGAATGGAGACAAGATTGTTGATAGTATCGAGTATTATCTCCAAAAATGATACGATGACAACAAGTATAGATACAAAAAAAGATCACTTTACGGCAACAGGTGGGGTGGAGATGATTGAGGAGATCAAAAGACAACGTCCAGCGAACAAGACGCCAGAGGATTGGGATGCGTTGGTAAATTTCTGGATCGACACTTTATAATAATAATAATTATCATTATCATTATCATTGTTATTTTTTTATTTTTTTATTTTAATAAAACATCACTTTATTAGAAATTCATAGGAATTACAAGAAGTTAGTGGGGAGCCGCGATACAAGCTGAGCTCCCACTCCTCTAGCTATAGCCAAGCTAATCCTACTAAAGATATGAAGAGCAGCACGTGCCCCAATGTCTTGGGTCACGGAGAACTTTCAGATTCGCTTCAGCAAGGTCACCGCATCCTTCTCCAGTTCCCCAAAAGAAGAGAATGAGAAGGGGAGAAATCCATATCCAATATTCGTGCACTTAGCTTCATATTTGTTACGTTTACGTTGCGCCGCCTCAATCACCGCACTACCCGAAACAAAATCAACCATACCAGTTTGCGTCAAGGGCGATGACCCTGTCAAATCGACGCAAACATCAAGTCCTCCATCCCACGAGTATAGCAAAACATCAGTTGGCCGCAAGGGTCTGTCCATGTCTCCACTAAGGCCAATATCAACTTCTTTACGAGTCGGGATCCCCGGCCGAGAACATATATCAACAAGGGTATCGCGCACCACTTTATGTCGATGTTTAATACCAATAATACCGGTATGCGATACAACATGATCCCATAAATATCACCCGTAAAGACCATGGAACAAGTTTGAGCACGGATTCAAACAGAGAAAATGTTATTATTATTATTATTATTATTATTATTATTATTATTATTGTTTTTTTTATTATTATTATTATTATTATTATTATTATTATTATTATTATTATTATTATTATTATTATTATTATTATTATTATTATTATTATTATTATTGTTATTTTTTAATAAAACACCACTTTATTATTATTATTATAATTATTATTATTGTTATTGTTATTATTAAATAATAATAATAATAATAATAATAATAATAATAATAATAATAATAATAATAATAATAATAACTGTATGGTTGATTTTGTGCCGGTCGTGTGGTGATTGAAGCCGCTGGCGTAACGCGTCAAGTCACGAGGCTAAATGCGCGGATATTGGATATGGGTTTCTCCCCTTCATTCTCTACTTTGGAGAACTTGAGAAGAATGCGTGACCTTACTAAAGCGTGTCCCAAGATTCTCGGTGACTCAAGATATTGAGCACGTCTTCTTCATATTTTAGTAGGATTAGTTTCATTATAGCTAGAGGAGTAGGGCACGCGAGTTAGTATCTCGGCTCCTACTAATTTCTTGTAAATCCCATGATTTTCTAATAAAGTGATGTTTATATTAAAAATAAATAAATAAATAATAATAATAATAATAATAATAATAATAATAATAATAATAATAATAATAATAATAATAATAATAATAATAATAATAATAATAGTAATAATAATTCATTTATATAATAGTTTTATAATTTAAAATCTGCGAGTTAAGCTTTGGACAAACCCAAGAAGAGAAGATATCGAGGTGAACCGACAAAACCGCATGGCGAACACGAGTTCTAGCCTTCACGGATCTCAATCGTATCTCATCATTCGCCATAACTTTGTAAGAAACTATTTAATCATTTTATTTATATATATACATGGTGTTGGGTGTGTCGTTATTGATTATATTTCTAAGCAGTTGAGCGGCGAGGCGAGGCGGTTGGAGAAGACTTGATAGAGCTTTACCGAGAACCATATGAGGCGATGTCTTTGAGTCCCAGTATCGAGGCTAGATACGTAAGTATAATTTATTTTCAAAGTCACCCATTTTGATGAAATATAATGCATCACGACTTATATATTGCTTTTCTTGATTTTTGTAACTAAGCGAGCGAGATGATGCGGATGCGGAAGAGAGCACCTCCGATGGGACCCGCATGACCGACCGTGAGATTCTGCGTGCCGTGATTGGTGGTAGCGGTAGCGGTCATATTCTGGTGTAGGTCGGTCTTACCCGGTGGTGGAGTGAAGAAGACCTTTAGCGCCTCCCGACCTCGTGATTCGTGGATGTGTCCTCACCGCGGAAGCAGTGCGAAAGCAGACCGAGGAGCTCGCTACACGGAGAGTCGATGGAGCGGTCATGGAGTTTGTGAGGTCATTCCGGGTTGGCGGGGCGAATCTGATCCGCCCGGGATCAAGTGCTACTCCACCGGTGGGTCGGGATCCGGAGAGGGTGGGTCGGGATCTGGTGCTACTCCATCCGGTGAGTCTAGAGATACCGGGGACGGTAGTGGGGGTAGTGGGGTTTGAGATGCGGATTTATGTTACTTTAACACCTTTTGTATATGTTTGTAGAGGATAACATGGATTATTATGTCGTTTATGTGCATTATGTTCTAGGATTCCCGTAAATGGATTATACATATAGTTTTGGACCATTTGCGGATATGTAGCTTATGTATAGTTTTGTAGATGATCATGCGTTAACGGTTTAGGAACCATTTTGGCGATTTTGGAAAAAGATAACTATGTTAGCGATCGTTGGGTATATATGATATTTATGTTTAACGAATTTGTGTTATGATTGGTATATTAAAATAGGTTGTGACATTGGTATATATGAAAAAACAGGTTGAGACATTGTAGATTTTTTCCGAAAATTTTCCGGAAAAAATATGGAAATTACCTATTTTGCAGCAATATTCTGCAAAATGGGTCAGTTAGTTTTGCTGGGGTATGTCCCCGGCTAAAGCGAAAAAACAAATTTTAGTTCACAACATTCCCCGGGGACACGTCCACGGAAAAACGAAGGACGCAACAGTAGCCTTGTTGTTTTGCAGGGGACAAGTCCCCGGCGAATGAGATTAGCTCAACAGTGGTAGTTAGCTTTCCCCGGAGACAAGTCCCACATAAATCAAGTGCCACGTCGGACTATTAATTTAATTAGGTGATTAAATTAATAATCAAAAAACCTTACCCCGGGGACATGTCCCCGGCAAAAACTAATGCCACGTCGGACATGTTTGACCGGGGGCAATCGGCTGTGGGTCCCGCTTGTCCCCGGGAAATGTGGTAAACAGTCCCCGACGAAAGTATTCCCGATAGGGTATTACCGGGAGACTTTCACCGGGTACAAGTCCCCGAAAAAAACAATTACAGGGGACATGTCCCCGGCGAAAGCCTTGAGATTCGCCTGCGAAACCCTTGATTGTTGTAGTGGTTGGACATAATATTTCACTACGATGATTACTAAAGCATTGAACCAAAAGCCTCTGATTGTTACCTACAAAGCTACTCACCGACATACTACTTGAAGTAGCGTGTTGCCCTCTCATGTAATTGCTCGATCTGTAATATCTAGCTACTCACTGGTATTGCTGATAAACCTTAAGTTGTTTTAAGAACAAACTTTATACTAACTGTAGAAAAATAAGATACAATACGAAGAAGCTAAGGAACATGTAGATCGAAGAATCTCTTTCATAATTACTTTTCAGAAGTAGCCTATGTATATTTTGAGCAATATACACTATGACACAAAAGCACATGCTTCCTTGGGTATAAGATACAATCACGTTTTAGTTCTTTCTAGCTAGTTGATCAATATAGCTACAGAAACTAAGAGCAACCCCAAAATCATCCGAGAGTCACATGTATGATGTGAAGAAGAAATATCTTGAGCACCGACTTCATACACATTTCCGGAGTCTTCATCTTTTACTTTGATGCTTGACGAGCCTGGACACCAATGTGAAGAGTGATTATTGCAACTTGAAGAATCTAAATTAGATAGCTTGTTGCTTAAATCCAAGGAAAGTTACTTGATTTGAAATATCGAAATAATCAGTTTTCTTACTGCTACTAAATGCATGAATATAGGCAAGTTTACTTACAGTCATAATCAGTCCATCCAATGGCTTGATTTTCCATATCGTATGTAACGAGTCTATCTGATAACACAAGATCTGCATATGGAATGAAAATGCCATAAATAAAACAATAAAATCCAATAACACAACCCATTTAGACTCTCCCTAGAAATGTATTGTTTTTGACCCGTTACACAACCCATTTAGACTCTCTCTCATGGAATATGGGCATGAGAGACTAATTTATAGATCCATGGTTATGTGCACAAGAAAAGAAATATAACCAACCTCCCAACAAAGTTAGGTCTCCTCCAGCATCTGATTGAAGGTTACTGTTCTGAAAACCGATGCACCATTCATCATCCTGGAAATGGGAGGTCATAAATATTTTTCTTAATAGTCAAGCGATAGATCAAATTACTTTTAATGTTCAATATCACGAAATATATACCTCAACTTGGAAGAAATATTGATGGGGCAAAACTTTCAATGCAAGTGAGTTTTCAAAGTGAAAAGTGACAACCGGAAAACCATCATCGATGCTGCATTGTGTGAGAAATAAAAAAGACATAATAAGTCGTTTGGCGTAACTCATAGCCCATGGTAAGACATTCCAACTAGTGTATGCCCTTTCACAAGAACCTATTTGAGGGGATGCATTAGGATAATTGTTTATATTACTCTACAAAAATTTAATGCATACTGATTGAACAAGCAAAACAAGTAAACGAAATGAACACGAAATTAAAAGAACCATACTTGCCAGAGTATTTGTAGCATTTAAACACCTTCTCAACTACAAATGGCTTTTTGTCGGGTTGAGCAGCCATTATCTAGGCCAAAAGGATAACACTGAGAGTTGTAGAGAGAAAATATCGACGAATGTAAGAAAAAGAATTTGATTAAAGCATTCACCATACCTTTTCCATTAATTGGTTGTAAACCTCATCGGGAAAATAAGCCAAGGTGGTACCACTGTCAACTATTGCTCCTTTCTTCTTTAGAAAGTCAAATAAACTTGTTGGGAGCTTTAGATCCACACCATTAACATCAATCGCCTTCAATTCAATATTATAATGTGTGCTACAATGAACACATATCACTACATCAAATATTCCTTCCGGTTTCACTCACAGTCAGTGTAAAACACATATCAATGACAAGGACGATAACTTACTGATCATCTAGAATTGGTGTTGTGTTTACTTTTGGCTCCACCACTTCTCCAATAGCAAAAATCCCACCTCCTTTATTACCATCCAAGCAATGTGAGAACATCTTTTTTACCTTTTTCTCCGAAGCAAGTTGTGAGAGCATTGAAGTTTTTGACTGCCCGAATCCAACAATACCATCTAGTGCTTGTTCTGATGAACCTAGTTCGCCAGATTGTTTAGCTCCACACCTATCTTGCATCACAAAATTAAAAACATATTCGTAATTTTAAAGAGTGGATTGTTAGACAAATGGAAGGTAGGAACATGGGTGGGTTGGGAGTGGGACGAGTAACATATCAAAATAGGCGCGGGGTCATAAAGGATAACTTTTCCTATGTCCACAATTTTAGAGCTTTTAGAACGTGTAATGTACAATAATGAATCAATATTATTTTCATTGATGATCTAAATTTTAGAAGAAAGTAACTTGGGAGGTTTTATGCATTAATATGTTTGATTCATTTCCTATTAGGCTATTTTTTATACACCCGTTTGGGATAAAACATAGCCCAAATCAAACCTTTCATATAACTCTGATATCGACACTGTCATAAAAAAACATAAAAACTCAAGAAGACACTAAAACTCACCCAAAAGTAACATTCCCACTCATAGATGTTGTTTGACGGTTTCCGGATACTTGTGCAAGTTTTACAATGTCATTAACAAAGAATCCAGCGGTTGAACTCCCGTCACCATATGTAACAGTATACGCACACAACATTCCAACCTTACATTCATCACTTTTACCAGGAGCATCAAATGTAGATTTGCAAAAACCATCATTACAACCAACCGTTTTGGCACTTGATGATCCCTTTGGATCATACAATGCAAGGGGTACCTGTTGATAGCATGCTAATTAGTTGTTTCTTTATGAGATAAAATAAGAGATAACGGATGTTTGGATGTTGATGATGTGTTGTTGAATAATACTGCTTAAAAAAACATGAGACATTGTCAAATGAGTAATAGATTATCCATTTAAGGTTGAAAGAAGAAGTATATCCAAACATACTCCAGAAGCATACTCTATATATGTATATCCAAACATTAAAAGGTGTTGGTCGTAAAAATGTGAAGTGATAAATGATACGTACTCCAAGGTCACTCTTTGTTGGGCACTTGTCACACTCGATACAGTTCACCCACAGAAGGTCACTCCCTGTATCGACTTGCACGTGATATTCCTTTGGAGGAGACCCGATATGAATCTTCGTAAAATAAAGACTGCACAAGCAAATTTATATAATGATAATCAAAACTCAGACAATTTTCAACAAACTATAATTATCCTGCACTAAAAATTATATCGTTTGATCCCATATCTTTATCAATTCTGGCTTAAACGGATGTTGGGTTGTAAACAAACCGAATTTTCGTAAACGTTCAAGAGAAATCTTTTTTAGGTTTGTTTTATGTATTAATCGAATGGACATGAACACGATTTTCTTTTAAATATCATAGATGAACATGAACAAAGGTCTTGTTCGTTTATTTAATATTCATCAACTTTCTGTAGTATGCTCATTGCAGTTTGTTTATGTTTTATTATATGTTTTAATGATGTAATGATATGTTGTGAGCTTGCAATAATCAACATTCCTCAAGAACATGTTTTTCAATCATCTTAAGAAACAAACATAGGGAAACATGACCTAAGTCCTAACTTATTTTCTAAAAAAATTGTTTTTTGGGTTTAGCACAAACTGACACAAACACGAACAACCATGGCTCGTGTTCATTTGGTTACTTAACAACACGAGAAAGAGAAAGAGAGACTTACGCTGCAGACGTGGGGCTGCCATCGCCACCAAGAGGGACTTCAACCGAGGCAGAAAGAAATCTCCGGTGACGTATGGCATCGTGAGATTTAAGCACATTTAAAGACCTTTTATCATGAGCAAATTTATGTTGAACATGGAATACCACATTGCCTGATACCAAATCACACAATTCAACAATAACAATAAAAACAAACCCAATCACCGAAATTTTTCGTCTCTTGTTCATATTCATGATATCTCAAAACTTTAAATGGAAGGTATACGTAATCTTTAAATGTATTTCACACAAATGGAAACAAAATAAATCCAAATATCTCCTTTGTTGAAAAAAGTCAAAAACGAAGGAAAAAAGAAAAAAGATTTGAAGAAACAAAAGACAATAGAGAAAGGAGGGTGCGGATTTAACGGTTTGTTTTTGTATTCTAAATTTTGATGTTAGAATAGATTGCATGTTCGGTCGTGGAGATCCATAACTAAATTAGTCACCTTTGACTTTCATGTTTTTATATTGTCTCGTTAGAAATTTTCTTCTTATTACTTTTATCTGTGCTTAGCAAGGGGCAAATCCTTACTATTCATCTAGTATGATTTAATAATGAGGATTAACCTAAAATTTAATGGATAAACTTAAGTCCATGCTTTTTTTAATTGTTTTTTTGTCTTTTTTTTTCTTCACTTTTTATTTGTCTTTTTTATAAATTCACGTTTTTATTTATTAACGTTTTTTTAGTTCACGTTTTTAACCTGTTTTTAATTCACGTTTCTTTTTTCTTCACTTTCATACGTTTCGTTTTGTTTTCATCGTTTTCATCTATTTCGTCCGTTTCATACATTTTGTCCGTTTCATACGTTTTGTCATTTTCTTACGTTTTCGTCAATTATTCATACGTTTTCGTCCATTTTCGTCCGTTTTCATACGTTTTCGTCCATTTTCATCCGGTTTCTTTCGTTTTCGTCCATTTTTCATACGTTTTCGTCCATTTTCATACGTGTTTTTACGCTTTCATACGTTTTCGTCCGTTTTATATGTATTCGTCCGTTTTACGTTTTCATCCGTTTACTTACGTTTTCATACGTTTCGGACTATCACAAGTGATATTCTGTGATATTCAGAATATCATTTTGTGATATTTTAAATATCACTTGTGATATTCTGAATATCACTTTGTGATATTCAGAATACCACTTGTGATTTTTTGAATAACTATTAACTACCACACTTTTATTGCTAATTTTTCGTGTATCTCATTCTCATGATGTTCAACTTTTTGGAGGAGAATTTAATATCACTAGTGACATCACAGATATGTCAGCTTCTTCCATTTTGTTGAATCATGTGTGATATCACAGATGATATCACTTGTGAAATCACCTGTGATATCACTTGTGAAATCACCTGTGATATCACGTGTGATATCACAGGTGATATCACTTGTGATACCACACGTGATATCACCTGTGATGTAACATGTGTTTGAGCTTCTTCAGTTTGTTTATGAAAATGTTGTGCTTTGTTTAACCATAGCTTCTTCATTGATCAACCATAGATATTTTCAAATCTCATTGTAAAACCTATTGAAATACTAGCAATGTATTCATTAAATAGACAAATTCAATCACAACTTAAATAATAAACAAAAGTACACTAAATAACTATGTGTTTAAAGCAAAATCAACTTGTTTAAGTTGTTTAATCTAACAACTTAAATAATAAGCAATATTCCACTATAAATAACTTATCGGTAACTAAAACACAATTTTCATCCACAAAAAGCACATAAAACATCAAAATTATGATATAATACAAAAGTGATAAAACACAAAGTAAATAGTATATCATCAAAAATTTTAACAAAAAAAAAAGCTTTAACTATGATTATAAAACAATAACAATGAAATAACAAAAGTAATACTATACATGACATATAATAAAGCTTAATAAGTAATCAAAAAAACCTATCAAACAAACCAAATTTCACAAGTGATGATACAAATATCACTAGTGATAATACACATATACAGTTCAACTTTAAATATCACTAGTGATACTACACATATGATTCTTTTCACTCATACATTTCATCAAACACTTGGTGTGCATCCATGTATACACTAAATGTAAAAAACACAAAGAAACTCAACCTAATGAAAACGTATGAAAGCGTAAAAACACGTATGAAAACGGACGAAAATGTATGAAAACGGACGAAAACGTATGAATATTGGACGAAAACGTAAGAAAAAGGTCGAAAATGTAAGAAAACGGACGAAAACGTATGAAAATGGACGGATACGTATGAAATTCACAAGTGATATTCAAAAAATCACAACTGTTAGTATGAATACTACAGAATATCACTTGTGATAGTCAAAAATGTATGAAAATGGACGAAAACGTAAGAAAACAGACGAATATGTATGAAAGCGTAAAAACACGTCTAAAAACTGACGAAAACGTATGAAAATGAAAGAAAACTGATGAAAATGGACGAAAATGTATGAAAACGGACGAAAACGTATGAAAACGGGCGAAAACATATGAAAACGGACAAAAACGAACAAAAACAGATGAAAACGTATGAAAACATACGAAAACGTATGAAAGTGAAGAAAAAACGCGAATTAAAAAACGTAAATAAAAAAAACGCGAATTTAGAAAAACGTGAATTAAAAAAAAAACGTGAATTTAAAAATAAAAGACAAAAAAAATATGTGAATAAAAAAGAAAGACAAAAAGACAAGAAAAAAAACATGGACTTAAGTTTACCTTTTAAATCTTAGGTTAATCCTCACCATTAGATCAAACTAGATGAATGGTGAAGATTTATCTTTTGATAAGCATGGATTTGTTAGTAAGCAAAATAAAGTGTCTCCTTTATTACTTAAAAGAGAGAGAGAGAACAATTATTTTAAGACGTCTCAAAAATGAAATGTGAACTATAATTTTGAGATGGATGGAGTTTTTTTTTTTTTTGTTAATGGGTTTTCAACTCGACATTGCGAGCCGACTAATCGCGGGCGACTATCATTTTGGGTAGCATGAAGTCGGCGTAGGTTAACCTCCGTGGCCACAAGGGGATTAATTTTCTCCCTGTTGGATTCAAACCCTTGACCTCCTCTTTAAAAGGTGTATTCTTCCTGCCTAATTCTTCAATACTTCGTCTCAGAAGGATTGAAAGGTCCATGAATGTAGGAACTATTATTAACATTGCTAGTTTATTTTAGTGATTTCAGTAATTATTTGACAGCAATACAAATACAAAATACATTTCTTTTGAGTATCATTAAGCACTTTTGGTCCTAACCATCATATTTAAATTCTTCATTTTGGGCTCTTGATGATAGAATGGGGTAGGATATCATTGTGGTAAATAGGGTGAGTCGTAAAAGATGAGACTATTTTGATTTATCAAGTGTGGTGAATAGAGGAATATCTTTCTTGGTATTATGAGAATCGGGTAAACAGTTTGTTTTTGGTTATTAAGGGGTGTTTGGAATAACTGGTTATTTATGTGAATTTAAATGTGTGTGTTCAAGGCTACTTGCTGAGTTTCAAGATGATATGGTAGCTAGCAGGTGTCTATATCCCTGCTAATAATGGTGATTCTGATGGCCTTGTACCTTGAGATTGATGAAAAGTCATTTGAAGCATTAGATGGCTATTGCTTAGGGGTGTTAGGTTTGGCACCTTAGTTTTGTTATCTATTATGCTTCAAATGGTTTAGTAGTCATATTTTCATAAGGAAGGTTTCCAGTGGTGTCTGATATTCCCATGGAATGTCTCATTAGTTTAGATGATGCTTGATAGAAGCTTAATTATTGTTGTCAATATTGAAGCAGCTTGAGAAAGCTTCTTAAAGGAAATGTTGTCTATTCTACTTGGGATATTCTGTGGAGAATGGGTGTTGACTGACATATATGATGCCATGATATATGAGTTATCTATATCTTGATTGCTAATAGATACAGTTTGCTAATGTTGTCTTAGAAATCTAGTCATATGCCAGCTTCATTACCTTGGTGGATGGTTGGTTTGAATGGAGAGGCCATGGCCTTCCATTGGTGTCTATCTAATTATTTGTTGAGGTTATGAAACATGATATACAATAATAACATGTATGACACCACAAAGTACACAACGGAAGATTTAGGAACATAATAGCAATTAATTAACTGAAAACATAAACGCGTAACATACCTCTTGCAATTGGTTAGATCTCTTCAACAAAGATGATGAAGTGGTTTAAATAATTGTCCCTTACCTTTTTACAACTCAAACCAAATTGGTGTAAGAACAATGTCTTACCACCACATTTTTGTACACACGAAACCACGAATCAAGAGATTGCTAGATCTAACACAAACCCTTGTTTTATAAGAAAAACAAAACACCCTTATGGAGGGGTTTCGGCCGTACAATGCAAAAGAGAGGAGAGGGAGAGATCTAGGGTTAATTCAATGCACACAAGTTAACCATAAACCTTCACCCTAGGTCTTGTATATATAGTGAGACAATAACTTAGGGAAAAAGTTAGGGTTTGGGCTTGGAAAGCCCTCCCTTGGCCGGCCATGTAGACAAAGAAAAGGGGTCACCCGAATCTTTTTCATTTTTAAGCTATTCTCCATATATTCTCTCCTTTTTACCTTTAACGGTCGATAGTCATTTCCGTTAAATATTTAACGATCGTTAGACGGGTTTCGTGTAATAATTAATCGTAAACATTATACATTAATTATTTTAACTTGATTCTCATTCGCTAATGTGTGAAATCCCGTGGTTACGAATTCGAATCCGGACATGCACGATTTTGTAAATATATACATATTCCAACATTATTGGTATAAGGATGTAGCTATATCAGTTTTTAGATGGAATACAGTGGGAAGGAAATGTAGGCCTTGGTGAATGTTTATTGCTTTTGTGACAGAGGTGAAATGTTGTATCTTCTGCTTATAGTTGTAGCTGTATTAGGCAAGCAATTTGTATCCCTTATATAGTCTTCTATGGTAGTCTGATACGACCCGTTAAGGTTGTATCAATATTAGCACTCCTTCAAGCGTAATGAGAGCTCTTTAAGAAGAGAAGAAGAAGATCATATATATTTTTATTTGACAAAGCTTAATTTCATTCATTATAATTGCTCAGTATATATCCCGGTTGGGATAACCCCTACAATGATAACACTTATCCTATAATGACTCGAACACTTCTCCAAGATAACTATCTGTTGTGGCACTTATCCTAGTTTGACACCTACTGTGGCACTTATCCCACTTTGATACCTATTGTGACACTATCCCACTTTGACACATATTGTGACACCTATCCTAAACAATGACTTTCACAATACTTATCCTAACATCTAAACAAAAGATAGTTATCCCGTAACATAGTCCTTGTTCCACGTTGGGATGGTCATGACCCTCTTGGCTCGAGCTCGTCCTATACCTTCCATGGCAGTCGTAACATAGCCTTGGTATGTCATGGCACAGGAAGTCTATACAATGTTGTTTATATTGGTTTTGATGTTTAATATAAGATTCACCGGTTAAAATAATAATAAATAAATAAATTATATGGCTTTATGCAAAAAGACAGGCTAATTCTTCAATACTTCATCTCAAAAAGATTAAAAGATCCATGGATGTGAGAACTAATCAACACTCCTAGTGAATTTTGATGATTTCAATAATTATTTGACAAAAGTACAAATATATATCACTAGTAATTAAATGCTGATTGTACACGTTTATACCTCCACCTGTTTAATAAGCGTGTAGATTTATTTTGGTTTTATCCACGGTTAAAACGCTGAGTTTGTATAGTTAAAAAGTTCACTACCTGAAGGTGTGTACATCTTATAAAGGAGGTTTTTTTTAAGCTTATATGTGGCTTATAAGCTTATTTGTTTTTTCGGCTTATATTACATAGGGTCTGTTTGGTACGCAGCTTTTTGAGAGCTGTAAGCATTTTGTTACAAAAATAATATCTTTCAAAACAAATAGCTTCGTTTAGAACAAGCTCTCAATTGCAAAATCCGGCCTGGAAGTAGAACAAGCTCTCAATTGCAAAATATGGAAAGCTTGATACATCATATCCATCTCGTAAATTCAGAATATAAATGGTCTTGGGATCTAGATCCAGATGGCGTTTTTTCTGTAGGCACTCGTCGAGTTTTGGATGATCACTTTCTTGACGAAGGAGACAGACCAACGAGATGGTCTCGTCTAGTGCCTATTAAAGTAAATATTTTGACTTGGTGTGCATGTGTTGACAGGTTACCTACGAGAGTTAATATAGTCACGAAAGGTATTGACTTGCCTTCTTCTTTATGCCCGATGTGCAATACCCAGGTAGAAGTCGTTTCCCACGTTTTTATCCACTGTGATGTTGCCAAACACGTCTGGGAGAATACTTTCAGGTGGATAGACATGGCTCCTCCGTCGTATAGCTCGGTCATCGAGTTATTGGAATGGGTTGATTCTTGTAATTCTCGCCTTAAAAGGAAACAACTTCTGGAAGCGATTGTTCAGACGTCTATATGGGTGCTTTGGAAGTTTAGAAACAACATGATTTTCGGCTCTACAAAGATGAAGAAGAGTTCCTTATTTGATTTAGTGGTGCTTCACTCCTTCGAATGGGTTACGGCTAGGAATAAAAACTTTTGTATTAGTTGGACTCCGTGGTTACACCGATGATTCATATCTTGTAATGTCTAGCTCTTTCTAGTCTTTTGTTTTATAATATATGCCGTTCAAAAAAAAAAAAAAAAAAAAAAAAAACTCGTTTGACTACATCAACTTCAGGCTTTTATTTTAAACAAGTAGCTCCAAAATAAAAAGCTGAGTCATGAAGGTTTTAAAATATTTTGAAGCTGTTAAAACGTAAAGTTAAACAGCTAATTTAACAAGTACTTTTCTACAGAAAAAGATACGATTTGTAAATAATAAGGTTGGACACAGTCGTGATCCAGGTCACCGGGTGTCAAATCAGCTTTCTCTCTCCGGTGACCAGACACGACCAAGTTGCCACAGTCGATGACCGATTTTTTTTTAATTCAAACATTTAAAAAAAAATTAATTCATTAAAATTAAAAACATTACAATACTAAATTCAAATAAACATAAAAACATTACGTAAAGTTAACACAAAAAAAAAAAAAAAAAAAAAAATTCTTTTTTAAATGTTTAACGGTAACAATTTTAGGAAAATGAGTGTGTTTAAAAATCGGTTGAAAATCCAACCGATACTCAACTTTTTGGTGCCTCAACCGATGTCACGACCCACACCCACACTCGTTCCGACCGATTTAAATATGGGTAGTAGTCTATTTTTTTTTTGTCTAGCATAAGAGCTTTTATTTTTTGTGTTATATGTTAGAAACTTATGGCCTTATATAAGTTTTTTTTAGAGTAAACTACACCATTCGTCCTTGTGGTTTACGTTGACCGTCAAGGATCGTCCTTTGAACAAAAAAATTGCACCGTTGGTCCTTAAGTGCGAAACGTTATTCAGCGTTGGTCCCTCGCTCTAACGGCCGTAAATAACGCCCGTTAAATCATAAAACAAGAGGGTAAAATAGTCAATTCACCTTCAAACTAATCTCATCATTAATATATGACTGAAACTTGCTTCTTGTCACCATTAATGTTTGACTACATCTTCTTGCACAAACATAAACCCATCATTTATCTCAAAATAAACAAACACCTTCAATCCACAAACACTAACCCACCATCCTTCATCCTCATGAAAAATCTGCTACCCCTATACCATCGTATGAAACTCATCCATCATTATTTCCAATTCCATCTTATTGTCTTTTCACTCACTTCATTATCATATTCTTCTTCATCATCATAAAATAAAATAAAAAGCCAGCAATTACTCACTGTCTACCATGATTTCAAAAAAAATCATCATCAATCTTTAACCAATTAAAAATAACTGAATATAACAAAGCAACCAAGAACAAAGATTTTATCTTTAAAAAATCAAGACCCAAACTCGTTTTAAAAAAAACTAACTCGATCTTGAGTATAAAAACAAAACTGAAAAGAAAATTAGAACAAGATCTCGATTCTCGGGTTATATTATTCTCAAGCAAATATCTTTAAATCTCCACAAAACACATCATTTATATTTCAACAACAATATATCATGGGTTTCTATTCTTAAATTTTTCATGAGAATACCATGTGATATATCAACAATATATTTCAACAACAACAATATATCATGTGATATATCAACAACAATATATCATGGGTTTCAACAGCAAATATCTTTAAAGCTCCACACCACCCTCGTCAACAATATCTTTTCGGGTTGCCATATCTGGTTTGTTATCATGTGATATATCAACAAAGGACGAAACTTTATTTCTTATATTACCACAATTGAAATGAAGTACAGAATATCAACAAAACAATATATCATGGGTTTCTATTCTTGAATTCTATGTTATTGACGAGGGTGGTGTGGAGGTTGCCGGAGATTTTTCAGGCGGCGAGTGATGGTGGTTTCAGATCCACAAAAATGAGGAGGGAGGTGTATGGAACAAGGAAGATAAAGATGTTGTTGGGTGAGGATATGTTTAAATATGTTTATTGTTTAATTAAAATTGATGTAGAAGATAAGGATGAAGATGGGATGTGATTGGGGGTGGTGAGAAATTAGGTTAGATGATATTTTGTGAGAAAAAGAAAACAAGTGAAGAAGAGAAAGAAAGAAAAATGGTGATGGCGCAGGGTGTTTTTCACCAAAAGAGGGGAGGCGTTTGTTTTGAGGTAGGGAAGAGAGAGAAGCAGTTTCCAGATGAAGAAGAAAAAGATGATAAGAAAGAGATGGGGCGTTTATTTGTAGATGAAGATGATGATAGAGGGAGTGTGTGGTGGGGAGAGGTGGGAAAAGACAAATATACCCTTCACTTAAAAAGGCTTAACGCCTGTTACTCACGCCAGTTAGGGTGAGGGACCAACGCTGAATAACGTTTCGCACTTAAGGACCAACGGTGTAATTTTTTTGGTCAAAGAACGATACTTGATGATCAACGTATACCACAAGGACGAATGGTGTAGTTTACTCGACCCCCAAATTCCCAAAATACATTCTTCACTTGCAACTTTGCATCGGATAACATTCCTTTTCAAAACACAAAAATTAAAAACGGATTCAGCCAAAATCATTTGCGTTAGGGTTTGAAAAGAATGAATCAAAATGGAACCGATTACCGTCTTCAATCAATCAATATAAAGGTTTGTTAACTGAAAGTAATATTGAGTTTTTAAATTTATTTATTTTGGGGCTAAGCTGACACGTGTACAACCCCCCATTCTTTTTCTCTTTTCCTTAACTTATCATAAGGTATTATTTCCTGAGAAAAATTATTTTTGTTATGTTTTTGCCTGACGCTCAGTTCTCGAGTTGAAATGGAAGAGGAAAGTAAAGGAAAAGAAAAGGTTTTTGTGTTCTTGAGTCTTTTTTAAAGGAGAAAAGGGAAATGTAAAGGAAATAAGGAGGAAGATTTGTTCCTCCCACTTTTGGGAGGAAAGGGAAAGGAAACGGAAATATATGTTGTGTAAAGACTAATATGCCCTTTTTAAAACATTTGACATTAACAATTAAAGGGCATATATGTAATTTGATCAAGTTATTTTCCTTTTCCTCTCACTCAAGAACATGATTATGATTACTTTCCTTTTCCTTTCCTCTATCTCAAGAACATAACAACTAACACTTACTTTTCCCTTTCTTTTCCCTTTCCTATTCTTTTCCATTTCCCTTCCCTAAAAACTCAAGAACTGAGCGTGAGAGTACTTATGTGTTTAAAGTTCAGACTAGTATTTATGCCCATAATGTTCAATTCTTGAGAAATTTAACTCTCCTATGCATATTATTTGCTGATCCATTTTGTAGTTTCAGGTTTAACATTCAATATGTGTCCTTACTTTCGCATCCATGAATAATAATAATTGTCAACTGACATGAGTTTAGCTCGACTGTCATGGGTAAACCTTTGTACATATATTATCCTTTGATTTATGTAGACTTCCACAAAAAATTCTTTCAGGTTTACTCAAGTCAAAGTAACATTTATAAAAGACGACATAAAACTTCAAAGCTTTGACCATGGTCAGTAGGTACAAACGATATTAGAAAATCTTATGTTGTAATCATCTATGTCAAATCCGCCGCCATGCGCGGGTATCCTACTAGTATGTGTTAAATAAGCCGAAACTAACTGTTTGGCTAATCAAATTTGTACATGTATTGCCTATGATGTTTTTGCGGATTGTTTAGTGGTTTATGTCGTTAGGTGTTTGAGCTACAATACTGATAAAAGCGAGTAGAATTCATAACGGTGTTTCTTTTGAGTTTGTGTTAGATGGATTTGAATACGATGAGTATTTAAGTGTATATGGTTATTGTAATAGCGGCCAGGTAAGAGCGAGCTTCAGTTTAAGTGTATATACAAGTGATGAAATCTATTGAAATGTAACTCAATGTTTAGATAGGGCTTAATGGAAGCCTTGTGAGTAGCTAATGGTTTCATAGTTAAAAGCAGCAATGTGATTAATATGACTAATTTACATGTGTTTGATACAGATTATGACATGTAAGAATTTGGAACCTATTGTCTCAATGATCTTTAAGTCATTTCAAGATCCTCATCCGCTTGTTAGATGGGCAGCTATGAATGCAATTTCTCAACTATCTTGTGCTTCCAGCGTTAGCTTCAACACTGGACGATTGTGATAATCACGCGTGCAGGTCAGTGCTAATAGCAATAATGGACATTTGTTATATCTAGTTGTTGATTATGTTCGATATACATGTATACTTGACTTAAAACAAGTATTAGTTCATTGTATTGTCTCCTTGATTGTTAATTTGTTTAACGTTTTGAGGAAGGGTTGTTGAAATCGGTTAAGCATTAGTGTTCAATTGTTTGATGTATTTTGCCTGAACCAGATAAATAAAAATAAAAAAATTCGAACTTATGCTATTTTCTTGTGTTTGTGTGTATGTTGCCAAGGTATTGTAAGTCGAGGGTTCTTCAGATGTTATAAGTTTGATTTGTTTTCTTTTCAGTGGTAGATAAGCTTTTGATGGATGAATTAAGCTGCTAGGCTCTTTAGAGGTCGTGTATTAGTTTTTCAATCACTACTGTGTATTGTATATGGAATGGTTTTCACGATTCATCATGCCCGTGGTTCTGTAGATGGGTAGTTTATAAAAGAGCTTTGGCCTACTTTTGTCTGCGTTGAGTAAAACTTGGTCTGTAGTTTGCACACTTTCTGAAATGAACTTGTTCATTTCTCATAGATGTTGGCTTTTATGTTCCTGTTTGATGTTTTGGGCGTGAATTGTATCAAAATGGATAAATGTTTGACCTATTTGTGTCTTTGTTTATAAGTAAAACCAGGAGCCTTTTTGCTAAATGTGCTCATTTGTTGGTCCCCTATTGTTACAGAAAAGTATGTTTGAGATGAACTTGAATGAAATTAGTGTACATTAAATCTGTTTGCGTGACTGTACTTGATTTTCTGTGAATTTGTGCTTATCTTTGAAGTAATGTTGGTTTGTATGTGTTCATCTGTTGTAACGCTATGATCATATTTGAAGTATTTTCAATTGTTTCTGTTAATTTGTTGTAATTGCTCGATAAGTAAGCTTCATCTTGATTCATTATTTAGCTATTAGTTTATCGACTATCAAGTAATTGAAGGAGAAAGTCAGAAAACTGAACGAAATTAATGCTAGTTAATGGTTTGTGCGAGTTTGTGTTTAAACAAACACCCCCATAGTATGTGTCTTATTGAATTTGTGTATCTCCTAAACTTGATGCTTCTAACCTCTTCATTTCTGAAGTGTTGTATGCCCAGATTCTAGTTGTTGTCGAAAAAGTTGTGTATAGTTATTTTTTTGAAATGACAGTAATATTGAGTACTGTTATGCTTAAGAAATTCAGGTTACTAAAAACTTTTTAGTAAATAGTATGTTGCAGCATTAATTTCTAAGGTCAACTTCACAATGTGAAATGTTATTTTAGTGATGATGGATTAAGTATAACAAGCATAGAGTTTCTCATATAAAATAACGACGTGTCAGTGTCACCTACTTTGATTTAGATAGTTTTACCTATGTAGTTTGCCGCTTAATGAGTTGTGTCGTATGTAGTTTGGGTGAAATAGTTGAATTTATATATGAAGAGCAAATGTTACAAACACATACGTAAAGGACTAGGGACATGCCCATAAATATATGTTTAGTTGTTTTAGGCTATGTAATTAAATTTTGCACCATTAATGGAAAACCTGCAAGCATGAAACGTGAAGATAACTGCCCACTTCTTCATGAACCGCACGTATCACAAATGACCACTATAAATGTTCAAAAGAATTAGCTAACAGAGAAACAAATTCTTCATCACTCTATCTGATTTCTATTCGATTGAGGTTAGTTTCAATTCGATCTATTTCTCTGGCTAATTAGATATCTGAAATTTGCGATGATGGTTTTATTATAGACCCATTAGTTTAGCTATGTTTTTTCAACTCGGATATCTAAAATTTCGGATAAAAGTTTTATATATCCAAATATCTGTATATTTGCAAAACTTGTATATGAGTGCCAAAACTAACAAGTCATAAATCCCAACTTTTTAATAAATTCCATCAAATTTTCGGATATCCGAATACAAATATTTTTTGGACACCCATAATTTACATCGACAAATCATAGAAAGTCGGACTTCTATTAAATTGGAGGCATAAAACTCGATATAAAATGATCTAAGTATAAAATTTTTCTATTGTTTTTAGTTGTTGGAGGGGATCAAATTAAAAGTTTGCTCCCTTCATGTTCATATATATGATTATGGCTTTCAATATGCAAAAAGCCGGCTAATTCCTCAATACTCCATCTCAGAAGGATTGAAAGATCCATGAATGAAGGAGGAACTAATTAACACTCCTAGTTTATTTTGATGATTTCAGTAATTATTTGATAAAAGTAAAAATACAAAATATATTTCTTATGAGTATCATTAAGCACTTTGGGGCCTAACCATCATATTAAAATTCTTCATTTTGGACTCCTGAGTTAGTGTCTTAAATAAACCATATATGTTTAGTTGGTTTTAGTCTATGTAATTTGAGTTTTGTAATTGAATTTTGCACCATTGTTTTATGGGTAATTCCATATATACCCGGCTAAAACATTATAATAACATATTTACCGAAAAAATTTTTAAACACATTGTACATCATTCGTTTAAAACATGTATTTTAGATATATATAGCATTTTGATGTTTATATTGGGTATATATGGAATTATCTCAATAAATGCTTGAGAACTAGTTTCGACTAGTCAAATGGGTTTCAAGTCCTCGTGCTTCTTTCTTCGGTCAACTTCTGGCTAGCTTTAGTTGTTGCATTTTTTATTTTTTTTTTGTGTTTCTTGGCTGAGTTGTTCAAAATTAGTAGTTTTTGTTCTCTCTTAAGCTCTCTTGAGAGTTATTTCATTGTTTTTATGCCTAAAGCGAAAATATAATACGAGTCATTTTTGATAATTTTTTTTTTTTTTAATATAAATAAATTAAATGACTTGTCAATAGTTAGTTATATCACAAATTTAGATATTTGAAATTTGCGATGATGGTTTTATTATAGACCCATTAATTTAGCTATGTTTTTTCAACTCGGATATCTGAAATTTCGGATAACAGTTTTATATATCCAAATATCTGTATATTTGCAAAACTTGTATATGAGTGCCAAAACTAACAAGTCATAAATCCCAACTTTTTAATAAATTCCATCAAATTTTCGGATATCCGAATACAAATATTTTTTGGACACCCATAATTTACATCGAGAAATCATAGAAAGTCGGAGTTCTATTAAATTGGAGGCATAAAACTCGATATAAAATGATCTAAGTATAAATTTTTTCTATTGTTTTTAGTTGTTGGAGAGGATCAATTTAAAAGTTTGCTCCCTTCATGTTCATATATATGATTATGGCTTTCAATATGCAAAAAGCTGGCTAATTCTTCAATACTCAATCTCAGAAGGATTGAAAGATCCATGAATGTAGGAGGAACTAATTAACACTGCTAGTTTATTTTGATGATTTCGGTAATTATTTGATAAAAGTAAAAATACAAAATACATTTCTTATGAGTATCATTAAGCACTTTTGGGCCTAACCATCATATTAAAATTCTTCATTTTGGACTCCTGAGTTAGTGTCTTAAATAAACCATATATGTTTAGTTGGTTTTAGTCTATATAATTTGAGTTTTGTAATTGAATTTTGCACCATTGTTTTATGGGTAATTCCATATATACCCGGCTAAAACATCGTAATAACATATTTACCGAAGATATTTTTAAACACATTTGTTGGAATCACTCCTAAACTATATTTCAAGTGTTTGTAATTAATATGTAATAGGTTGCTTAATTAGACTTTTAAGTTAGTATTTAAGGCAAGGCTTATGTAGAAAGCCCAGAAGTCTTGGCCCAAGCCTAATAAGGAAAGGATGGGAACTTGTGTGTTGCCCTAGTTCCTTCCCTATAAATAATCATATAAACTCCCATTTGGGAGTTGGTTGTTCACTTTCAATATCACTCTACGCATATCCTTTCTATATTGTTCATACGTGTGTGTTTGGCAGTGTTCATCCGATCACCTTATCTATCTTTCTAACATATTGATGCTTGTGTTACAATATGGTGACCTAATAGTGGTATCATTCGCCATCTAGTTGGGTGAAACACTTTTGTTTTTGAAGTTTTTAATGGTATACGCGTGGGTTTCTCGTTATTAAACTTTCATACGCAAAAAGCTTTCATTTTTTCACTTAAAAACTCAAGATTCTTGTACTTTAAGGTTTATTTAGTGTTAAAGTTTAAGTTTTTAGCATCAAGTTTGAAACTTTACGTGTGTAGCATTGTTTTTGAGCTTGATTTCATTCGTGTACTCATTTCTACGCGTAAGGTGAAAAAGTGTGTTGGATCATCAAGTTTCATACTTTTATGTTATTTTGGTGATATTGAAGCTTTTTCATCATAAAAATCAGGTTTCTAAACACTTTTGGGCATAAAACCAGTTTTTGGTGAAAGTTGGTATTTTCTACTCGTAAGAAAACCCTTGTTTTACTCGTAAGCTTCAAAGTCTACACCTAAGCAGTTCTTACGCATAAGCTTCTCTTCATTTGATCTTCAGTGCTGCTGGTTTACTCAGTGTTTTCTTACTTGGATAAGCCTAAAAACACTTCGACTTTGGATATCTTTTACACTGGTATAAGTGTAAAGGATTTTTGGGCAAAACCCTAGTTTTACGCATAAGCAAATTCTTACGCGTAGAATTCTCTTTTCTTAAGCATTTTCTTACGCCTAAGCCTAGTCTTACGCATAAGCTAATCTTACGCATAAGGATTCTACTACTAAGTCTTTGATTTACGCCTAAGCTAAGTTTTCTCAAGTTTACGCGTAAGCTTTCACTTCGCGTAAGTTATCTTTTACGCATAAGGTACTTTCTACGCATAAGCAGGTTCTACGCGTAAGGTTTCCTCTACGCATAAGCTGATTTTCTACGCCTAAGCACTTCTTCAACAAACAACAAGTTTCATTCGACTACAAAGATCCATCAACACAAGTAGCAATTAAAAAAAATGTATTTTGGCAGGAAAATTTGAGTAAAATTTAATTTCTAGGGGAGACTAAACGTTCAATTTTTACGCGAAATTCAAATTTTGGTTTAACAGTGAAAATTTTGGTCAAAATTTCAAATTTTTGGGCCCAAATTCAAAATTTTCAAGTCAAATTTGGCGTCTAAATTGTCAAAACTCAAATTTTTCTTACAACCTTAGAATTGATTTTTATAGTGAATTTAAAATTTTGAGAAAGAAAATTTTTTCAAAATTATTTTTAGATGGAAATTAGAAATTCATTGTATCGGCCTTCTCTGTGCTATATCGACTTCGCACCTTTTCTCTTTGATTCGTCCGACTTCTTCACAACAATCAAGGGGGAGAGAGAATGTATCAATCAAGGTCGCAGATGAATGAGATAGAGACACATTTGATGAATCGATGCATGGAACAGTTTCGATCACTTTATTCACACCTTAAGGTCCTCTCAAACAAAGAATTAGCAGGAACTCGTTCCGAGTATGGATTCAAACGAGCCTTTCCATCACTCTTTGGAATAGACTTTGATATCTTCAACGATACAATGTTTCACAGCGTAAATCAACGAATACCAACTCAACGGAGAAGAAATTAACGAGAATGAATCATGACCGCTTTTAGAGTCCTCGAGCAGTTTAAGAAGACATCGATTCGCGATTCTATGACCTTTGAAATGACAACTAAGCATTTCTTAGCGTTCACTCAAATGCAGACTCAAAATTTCAAAGATATATTGCTCCAACACATGGAAGCTATTGAGAAAACAATCGCTGAAAGAGTTCTTCATAGAAAAGTGCATGCCAAAAGAGTAAATGAACAGAAGTTGCAGATTCAAGAAGAGGAAGTTAACATGGCTAAAGTATTTGATGCTAATTTGGGTGTCATGATAAGCAGTGGGACAGAATCAGAAAAGCAGGATGACAACAGGAGATCAGGGGACGATATTGATGTTAAATGTGCAGACATCATACCCAACTATGACACAGAGCCCAACTTTGACAAAGAACAAATGGTTGAGGATGATATTGTACCCACCTATGACACAGACACAGACACAGAACAGATGGTTGAGGTACAATATACTGTTGATCATATTATGCCTGCAAATGCGATACAACAAACTGAGCAACCTAAATTCAGAAATGAAGGAGAGGTTGACCAGTGTCATGTACATTGTCCAAATAACTGTCTTCCTTCTGAAACATCAAACCAAACTCTTGAATCTGAAAACATTCTTCTCAAAAAGACCATTGCTCAGTTTCAAAAAGATTTTTCAAAACTAGAGGCTCATTGCATCTCTCTTGAACTCAAAATGCAAAACAATTTTTAAATTCTGAGCCAAATGGTAAATCTTTGAATGAACAAAGTAATCGTGTGGATACATTAGTAAAAGAAAATGAGCATTTAAAGGCTCAAATTCAAGCAAAGGGGCTTGCACATGTTGCTTTACAAAACAAATTGAGAAGATTAACTGGCATGAGTGTGGATACTAAGTTTGCAATACAAACAATCTTGGGGAAATCGTCTTTACAACCAATCATAAACCAATCAGTAGTTAGAGAACCAAATGCTTTTAAATCTGAACGATCAAAATCTTCAAAACCACGGTTTGCCTCCCAAGTTGTTGAGAATAATCATTTGACAAAACCAGTCACTCCACATTCTTGGCCTAAGAAAAATGCTTCTGCATCTGTTAAACCTGTTTCTATTAAACATGTTTCTGTTAAACCTCAACATGTTGTTGCACCTAGCCCATCTAGGATTAGTTCGAACACTGTGTCTAAACCGAGCATTAAAATTAAAAATTCCTATGATTCAAATGACGCGTACAAGAACTATGATCTAGAAAAGGCTAGAAAAATGGCACTACTCCAAAAGAATGGAATCTTAGGTTCACGACCTAGTTTGATGCCCTCTAGTGTATTACATCACAATGCTAGTAGTGGCAAAACAAAACCTAAGTGTACTCATCAAACAGTTAGAAATAAAACCGTTGAAAATTTTCAGAAACCTAATAGGTTGATCAATATATGACAAAGACTCTTTCCAAAAGAAGTCTCAACATCCCTTAAATCTAACCTTAAATGGTTACCCATGGGTAGAGTTTTCAAAACTGTTGGTCTTAGGTGGATTCCTACTGGCAAGATATTTAGTAGTTGCACCAAAACATCTATCCCTAAGGCGAGACAGGAAATCATCAAAATAATGTGTTCAGGTGTCAAGAAGATTATTGACACTACAACTTTATGCTTCTAACATGTGGAACCCAGTTACACTTGGGGATCCATGTTTTCTTCTATCTTGCCCCCTTCTTCTTTCTATACAGGTACAACAGTTATGGCTTCTAAGCATAACAGCTTGGAACCCGGACATAACCGTCTAAACTTTCCCGAAACCCCATCATCAGCTGAACCAAGCCTAGCTTACACGTCAACAAATGGAACAGCTATTTGCTCCTCTGTTTAGTGATGATATTGATCAACGTGCTCCAGATGTATCCGATGCTTCCACTACACAACCTGATACAATTCTTACACCTGATACACCTGTTACAATAACAACTGTTGAATAAGCACCTCCAATTGATTCAACTACAACAGCCGAACAAACCGCATCCAATGACGCTGATCCGGTGATGATCTTGAACAATGAGGTACCTACACTGCAGATTATGATCCAAATCGTTCTTCAATCCTTTCTCTAATGAAGCGCCACTTTTGATGTTGCGTAATCATCTACAAGCCATTTGAATCCTCGAACTGCATAATGAATATCAACATCAACCCTCCATACATCGTTGGACTAAGGACCATCCTCGTGAACATTATTGGATACCCGAATCATCCGGTCGTAACTGAACAACGTCTTCACGAGACGGTGAACATTGCATTTATGCCTCACCGTTCGCTTGTCTGAACCCAAAACATTAAAGACGCAATGACCAAAGACAATTGGATTGAATCCATGCGGAAGAACTCAATCGGTTTAAGCGTCTTGAAGTATGGGAATTGGTTGAAAGACCAGCGAGGGTCTATGTCATTGGTCTCAAATGGATTTGGAAAACTAAGTTGGATCTTGAAGGAACCGTAATTAGAAACAAGTCACGTCACGGTGGCTAAGGGTTATAAACGGGAAGAGGGTATTGACTTTGAAGAATCATTCGCTCCGGTTGCTCGTCTTGAGGTCGTAATTTTTCTAGCATTGCGGCTCACATGAACATCATCAGTATATCGGATGGATGTCAAAGCGCTTTTAAGAATGGTAAACGAAGGAAGCAGTATATGTTAGCCACCGAAGGATTTGTTGATCAAGAGTTCCCGAATCACGTCTACAAACTGAACAAGGCTCTCTACGGTCTCAAACAAGCCCCCCGGGCATGGTACGATGAGTTATCCTCCTTTCTTCTCTATCATAATTTCATTAAAGGATCGGTCGACCCAACACTTTTCATACAATATCACGGGGCTCACATTTTAATCGTTCAAATTTATGTGGATGACATCATTTTGGGTCAACCCATAAAAAGTACTCAAACGCTTTTTCTAAACTTATGAAAACTCATTTTTAAATGTCCATGATGGGTGAACTTACATTCTTTCTAGGACGCAAGTTCATCAATCACCCGTGATATTTTCTAAGTCGGTCCAAATATGCTCTTGAAATTTTAAACAAACATGGAATGCAAAGTCAGTGATACCTATGCCACACCTATGGCACATACCAAGAAACTAGAGGCGATTTGCTTGGGAAATTGGTTGACCCTACCAAATACCGCAATATTATTGGGCCTCTCATGTATCTAACACCGGAGACCGATATTGTCTTTCTTTGTATATCTTTGCTCGGTTATCGATCGCGACCAAGCTGAAACTCACCTCTCGAGGCAAAAGAATCCTCCGATACATCAAGGGAACCATTAATTTGGGAATCTGGTATCAGAAGGATTCGGTTTTGAACTAATAGCTTTTGAATCTTGATCACGCAGTTGCTTAGATTCTTGGAAAAGTACTTGGTGCTCTACATTTCTTGGTGATAAACTGGTGTCATGGCAGTCGAAGAAACAAGATTGCACGTCACTGTCATCGATTGAAGCTGAATATGTACCCATGTCTGCGTGTTGTGCTCAAGTCGTCTGGATGAGAACACAACTCAAAGATTATGGTTACATATTTGACAGAATTCCGATGTACTGTGACAACAGAAGTGCAATTGCGATATCGTGCAACTCTGTTCAACATTCCAAGTCTAAGCACAGCGATCTTCGATATCATTTCATTGCGGAGCATGTGGAAAAGGGTACTGTTGAATTATATTTTGTAAGTACTGAACACCAACTGGCGGATCTTCTCACCAAAGCCTTGGCTCCTGCTAGGTTTAATGAGCTGGTCCACCGGATTGGTATGAGGTGTTTGACTCCAGATGAACTGGACGAACTTTTGACACATTCTTAAAACCAGTCAAACACCAAAACTTCTTTTGTAAATATTTTCTCAAAAACAAAATACAAAAATATAAAACCTATAAAATGCAAAAATATTCTTCTATCTAAATTTCTTTCAACATCACAAGTACAAATCTTCCGTCAACACTTTGTTCTATCAAACTTTTCACAATTTTTCCCGAACAAGGGGGAGAAAGTAAAAAAAAAAATTTCTGTTTCATAAAACCTTGTACTTGCATGTTACACTTTATTGGTTGTATCTTTGATACTAGTGGTTACGTTTCTTGTTTCTTGACACTCCTTTGACCCAATTTTGTATAATTTCTCTATTTTAAAAGTCGAGGGGGAGTGTCGTCAAGTTTCTTTCCAAACTTACATTTCATACTTAACTAAAATGGAAATTATGGGCTATGGATGAGAATAATTAAGGTGGAGGGACCAAAGTTGTCAAAAGTCTAAAGTTATTTTAAACAAAACCACTCCACCTAAAAAATTCTTTTACATTTATTACTATCATTTATTTCTTCAACCACCTCATCCCACGCATAAGAATCAATCCTCAAATCCGTGTGAAAATCTTCAAATTTGTAAGTGGTTTAAGGATCTTTGTGTAATTATAAACATTGGTTTTAAATTTAATGAAAATCCAACGGCTAGATTTTGAGATTGGGATGATTTTGTGTTCTACGCGTATGCGTATGAACATAAATCACCATTGGGTGTTTATGATGAAAATGATTGTGTCAAAATGTTTAAAAATAAGTGTTATGAACATTTCCATCTTCAAAATCAACCCAAATACTTCAATTAATCATTTTCAAAAATTAGGGTTTATGCGTGGTTTTGGTAGTTTTCATTTGTGAGTGTTTCTTTGTAATTAGATGATTGTATGATGATTGTTACATGCTTAATTGACCAAAACCAACCATGAATCATGCCCAGATACATGAATTTTATGAAATTGAGATTTAGGGTTTAATACTCGTTAAAATTAGGTATTCTAATTCTTGAGGCTTTTGATGTTAAAACTTGTTGTAATCAACTCAATAGGCATCTAAGACATTCCAGAATGAATTTGGTGCAAATCTTATGGCTAGATTTCTTATTCGTAAGAATTGAAACTTTAGGGTTTTAGTTTACGCCTAAGGCTAACTTTACGCTTAACTGATATCTAGTGTGATTCCATGTGAGGATGAAAGGGATTGAATAATGTGTTAATGAATATGTTATGATGAACTTATTTCAGGTTATTACGCGTGCAAAATCAGATTCAAGGTTAAAATGGATCTCTACGCATAAAGGATCATCTTACGCGTAGAAAGTTACACGTAAGAGAACTCTTACGTGTAAGGTTCTACATGGGGACTACGCGTATCCTGTGAAGGATATGCGTAAACTTAAGCCTTACGCATAAGGTCCACTCTTACGAGTAAACCTTACGCATAAGCTCCAACATACGCTTACGCATAAGCCTTATGCCAAGAGCTCTTTTCCTACGCGTAATATTGCTTACGCGTAAGAAGAGTTCCTACGCATAAGCTTATGACTACGCGTATGGTCACAACTGTTTACGCATAAGCTTGTAACTTTACGCTTAAGCCTTATTTTAACCATAATTATGAATTGTTACGCGTACTAACTTGTAAATAAATAACTCATAAAGTCACAAAACCAAAATGTCACTAATAAACTGCAATGGTTAATATGTTGTGTGAATGAGTGAAAATTTGGACTTTAAAATTCAAAATTAATAAACTCACGAAACTTATCACGACTACTTTGGACTATTGTACAAACAAGTGACGTTGGACTTTTAACATTCATTAACATAACATATTCAATAATTGGTCAATAAAATCAACTTTTGACTAACGTAATGTCTTTTGATATGTTGGTTCTTTTGGCTCAATATCTTTCAGATCACAATATGGACGTCACGATGGAAAACATTAACGCGCCAAATGTTCTCACAATGGAAGACATTTTCCCTACCGGTTACAAGATGAAGATTGGAAAGAATAACCTCAAAGTGGACTTTGATAACTTCACGTGCTCGGAGTCTTCATGTCATATTGCTGTGAATATTCTGAAGACTCGTCCCTACAACAACATGCTCACAAATTCTGCAACGGTACCGGTAATCTATATCCATCAGTTCTGGCACACTATGAAGAAGGTGGATGGTCAAGATGCTGTTACGGTGACACTCAACAACAAACAAGTCACCATCACTGTTGCGGACTTCAGAGCAATTCTCCTGCTCCCTGCCTAGCTCAGGAACTATATAATCTCTCAAGCTCCATCCAGCCTGCTGAATATGTTGCCACTCCATTGGAAGCGGCTACACTCCAATTCATGGTCGATATTGGCTATGATGAAGCTGCTGGGATCATTACTAAACATTCTTCGGTCGATTTAAAGAACATCCCTCAGCCGTGGAGAACATTATACATCATGATTGCCAAATATGTTTCTGGACGTGATAGCGGTTATGAGCATCCTAAGCTCATGGAACTACAGATATTCTGAGGCATGGTAAACAAGATACATATTGACTTCACAAGTCTGATTTAGGAAGACATGATGTCTTACCTCAGGAAGCCTGGCACCAAGGTCCCCTACATCAGATACACTAAACTGTTGATCCAAAGGATTCTCGGGAATAATCTGGACATTCCTTTGAGACTTGATGACCCCGACCATCACTCCGCACTGTTTGAGCCTACTCTAAATGTTGTCAGATTCAAAGAATCAACAACAAAGAAAAAAGGTGTTGTACTGACATGTTGCCTTCTCACTGATGACATTAAGAATCTTCAATCATACTCCCGATATCAAGAAGCAGTAACATCAGGAAAAGTTGGCTTCATTGATGAAAAGTCTTCCGCTATACCAGTCAAGAAGACCAGGAGATCAGGTAGTGCAGGAAGTACAGCAAGCACTGGAAGTGCCCGCAAGTATCCAAAGAGAAATCCTTCCAGAAAAAGGAAAGTTCCATCTAAGGAAGCCATTCCTAATCCTCAACCGGCACCTAAATTAATGGATGAAGACTCCGAGGATACTGAGACAGATGAGGAGGTTCACTATTCAGAGTCTGTTAAAGATGATACAACAACAGTTGAAAAACCTCCAAGTCCTAAAGCTGACAAGGGTAAAACTCCAATTGAAGAGCAGGAAGAAGAAGAGAGTTCAGATGAAGAACCAAAGGATGAGGACAAAGACTACCGCAAAACATTGAAGCATCTCAGGCTGCAACATGTTGCTACGGAATTTAATCTTCAACAAACTCGTGGCCCTGGAGGTTCAAGTGGTGGTGAACTAATCACACCAGTTCTCGATGCGGTTAATCAACCCGATAAGGGAACTAGTACCACCAGTCTCGAATCTACAGAAAAACAGCAGCCAGAAGATAAAATCACTTTCGACTTTGAGGAAGAAGAGGAACAAGAGAAGGATGATAAGATTAATGATAAAGATATTGAACAAGCAAACAAAGAGAGAGATGAGGAAGAAGCTAGGCTAAAGGAAGAAGAAGAAGCCAGGGTAATGGCTGAAGAAAAGGCTAAAGCTGAAAAGGAAGCTGGTGATTATCTTTAAGATAATCCTGAACATAACCCGAAAAAATCTTCTGAGCCACCAAAAGACCCAGAGCCTTCTCATGTCTCATCATCATCAGACTCATCATCTCACTCATCACCACCACCGTCCAAAGATACTACCACCAGATCCACATCCAAATCTGTCAAGAAACCAACCGACACTTGGTTATCACGTGCCAAAACCAAAGTAGTTAAGGTTGGCAGACAAGTTTGTAAAAGGAATGTGGTCAACAAAAAGCTCAATCAACTTGCCGACAGAGTCAATTTACTTTAGGATGTGATAAAAGAGTTGGCGAAGGAAAGAGAACAGGTCCAGCAATTTCTCAACAGAGATATACAGGGTGAAATGGACAAGACAATCAGAGAATAAACTCACAAGTTTCTTCTCGACACCGTCCCTGGAGTGACAAGAGAGATGTTCGCCAGAAAACTCTATCCTAATCTCATGCGATTGGTCAAGCAAACAATGGCATCTACTCCTGTTGCAATGCAAATCAATCAAGTCCCGCCTACGGTTTTCTCCTATGCAGAATTGATTTCCACGCTTGTTTTACAATGTCTCAACGATCCGCAACATTTACTTCTGACGAAGCTAAACTATTTGAGGCATTGCTGGAATATCAACTCAAAACTTCATGCAAAGAGTCAGCTGAAAGGGCTAAGCGACCAAGAGATGACGATGATGCGGACAAGGATTCTGAGCCTAAACGTCCAAAGAAAACTGGTGAATCCTCCTCCATGCCTCCACCACCCCAAAGGACCACCACCACCACAAGATCTTCACAACGTTCTCCTGCTAGCGACAAACCTCAGGACTCTCAGTCTCCACTACCAACAGAGAAAACTGGTGATTATTTTGAATACACTGGTGGTGACGATGAGGAGTTTCCTGAGCCCTAACAACAACCTCCTCCTTCTACATCAACTAAGCAACCAACATCATCCTCCAAGCCAAAGAAGAAAAAGTCAACATCAGTTGTATCATGGCTAGATGAAGATGAAACTAAAGAATATGACTGGTTTTCAAAGCTTGTTGATGCAACCCCTCAATTACAGGAAGGTCAAGAACCGGTAGATGGTCGAACTCTGGAGCATGCCAAGTTAATTCAAGAAAAGTTTAAGGTGAATAAGATGTCGAAAGCAGAGTTAAGACGAATCAAGAATGAAGCTTTTCAATTGCTAAAAGACAGCTCCGACAGTGCAATTGAAGTCGAATATCATCTCGACAACATTGCATGAGCCATGTCCAACAACATTGATTGGCTCAACCCTAAATCCAATATCGACTCCACCAGACCTGACAAGGCTCTATACTACACCGACTGGACAAAGCCACTACCCACCATTGGCCGACCTGATCAACCGAAGATTCCCTACCGATATTTCTTCAACAATGACCTGGAATTTCTTCAGCACGGTAGCGATGTAAGCATCAAGTACGCTACCTTACTCACCTTCCCTTTCCCGGCAGCTATCTTCTCCAACAATGTGGCCATCGAGGAAGAAGCCACACATATGTTCGTTGATAATGTGGTAAAGTATGACCTCGATGCACTGTATGGAATTCATCATTGGCCTGAACAAAGAAGAATCTACTACGGAAGCTGCCAGGTACTCAAATCGAAGAAAGAGGTGTACAGTGACCAACGGATCATTGCCATAATGAATGTTAACCTGTCTACTAAGTGGGACTACTCATTCCTGAAGAAAATCGTAGTCAAACGCCAAGATGAACAGGAATATGATTTTTCTGAAGCGGATTTTCCGAGATTGTCGCTCAATGACATTGAAGATATGTACCTTGCCAAGGTACAAGGACGAATGCGACAATTCTCCACCAACATCCAGCTTCAGTACATCAAGTCATTGCTAATATTCATCAGAAGCATCGTCATCCAGGAACGTGTTGAAGACCTTCAACTAGCCATGGAATCATATCGAAAACGTGTTAATCTCACACCACCAAAGCTATACATTCCCGATATCAACCATCTTGCTCGGTACACCATCCTTACGAAACCAACGTTTGGGGTAGTTTACCGAAGTGAACTTCATCGTAATTGCTTCATGGCGTGCAAGGAGCTTCACAAATTCTGTAATCATACTTTGAAGAAGTTTCGGGATGGGATGGCATATAGGTTAAAGGAGATTCATGAAGGCATAGGGTCGAAGAAGATGTGGAATTCGAGGGAAAAGAGGGATGCGAAGAAGATCATTACAAGGATTGATGAAAGGTTGTTTCGTCGTGACCAGATTAGGACATTGGAGAGTTTCGTGGGTGGACGTCAAAGCATATCTCTTACAGGCTATCAATGTCCAGAAAGAATTCCTGGTGTTATTGACGGACTCTCTGGTACTCCTTGACTTATTTCTTTCATGAATATTTGGATGTGTTGATCTTTAATTGTCTATGGCATGTGCACACATAACAGTGTACAACCCGTACTTGTAATGAAAGGACCCTGTGGCACGCATCAGTGCCACAATCCTATAAAAGGAGCGAAAGCTTCTTACTTTTGAGTAAAACTTATCAAAACTTTCATTTTTCAAAGTTTTGCTCAAAAGAACAAGTACTTCCCCCGATGTTTTTCAAAACCTCAAAAGTTAATATTACTTGTTGAGGGGGAGTATTTGCCAAAAATCTTTGTTCACAAAATTGTTCTTCGTGGAAATCTTCCCACAAAACTCGAAATGGTCATATTCGACATCAAAATTTCATCAAAAATAACATTTATATGCCATTTTTTAGGGGGAGAAAAATTATGTGATAAGAAATGTGTTGTGAATTGCTATTGAATTATCGTGTGATAAGACTTTAACCCTTGAATTGACGAGATCTTAACTGTCATACATCGAAAAGATTTGTCTTCCAAGACTTATCCGAGTAGATCGTACCTATTCGAGAAACTCTTGATAGACATGAACTTTAACGGGTTTGACAACCTTTCGAGGTTGTCCACATCTTCAAGGTAGTTATTAGAGCTAGTTGTCCCCTAAAAGCTGACAATGTACCTCTTTAACTATGCAACGTAATCGTGTCTCGCTAGGAATTGTCTCACCTTTCGAGGTTGTCCACATCTTCAAGGTCTATCTTGAGTCGATCAATTCAAAAAGTGCGCTCTTCTCTCACCGTGTAGATTTCTGTCTAAACACTTAAGCACGTGTGGAGGGGGAGTATTTCTGCAAAATATAAAACTCTCTCAGTGGTACAAACATGTTTTTAATTCATAAACACTGTGAGAGATTTTCAAGAAATTGATTTTGTGGCAATGGAGTTATAAGATGACTAAGGTTAGGAATAACCGTCCTATGATCCGCCAGAGCAGGAGGGATCTACGCAAGGACACCACTAATAGTTAGAATTTAGAAGTCCTTAGGTATGATCATAAAAAGGAGAAAATGAGAATCGGAGAAAGAAGGAGTTGAAGAATTAAAAAGAAATGTAAATAAAAGGGTGAAAAGAAATAGCCCTCAAATTACTCAACTTAGAGGCGACACAGGGTTCAATTCATATGCTCTTGGTTGTCACTAGATGACACGGTATTGAAGAATAAAGTCGTCATGGACCCGATGGCGCATGCACTAAACCTTCTAGCCACTCAAGCTTCTCTCAGCGAAGCTTGTTTCATTCTCACAGGAACCCTACGTAAACTATCGGCTTTCTCTTGAGATTCTTGGTATTGAAGGAGACCCTCTCCTAGTCTCCGCTTAGAAAACCAAAGCGCACTATTGAGTCTAGAGCCATGAGATTCATTAAAAGATCTCTTAGGAACACTCAACATTTAATCACTTGTCGTTCAACAATAAGAACGCAAGTGATACATTCTAGAGTCCTTCACGGATCTTAGCAATCTGTCAAGAACATTTATGAGGGGCCACTCTTGTGATCCTCGGTGATTGAATGGAAACTCCCGCCGTGGTCAACATCAAACAACGACAATAGTCACTTCGGTAACTCCTTGTGGGTTACGCTTAGTGTGTCTCAAACGGTCTACGATCATGAGGTGATGCTTGATGTACCTCGACTCACCGAACCGTAGATGTACTTGGTATATCGTGTTAGCCTTCTTGAGGGCATCCGGTTTCGGGAACAACCTTGCTAGAATTAGAGTCGTGTTTTCACACTATGTCATTAACACTCAAAGTTTGAACTGTAAGTCTTGGAAATCCCGCTAAGGAGATTCCTTTCAAGAATCGAGTCCACGAATATGTGGGTCATTACTTGAACTTGTTCGATGTAATGCCAACTGTCCCATTATGGGATTCGGATGGCTGATTCGCCCGACCAAGGTGAATGGAATCAAGACATTCATCAGTAGAACAATTGTAGTAATCAATTCTTTATGAGTTGATTACAATGATCAATTGGTGTTCGTGACTGTACCGGAGTTGCTGATGTTGATGGATGCTCACGGGAGGAAAAGATCGTGCATATTCTCCACATGCTCATACCAACAACATCATATAGAAAGTTCTCTCATAATCAAAGGCAACACAAAGTCAAAATGATTCTTCATCAAACAAAGGATCTACAAAGTTTAAAGACTAGAGAACTTCATCACAAATGAAATCCAACGTCAAAGAACGTGTGAGCATGTTGGAGAAAGACGTGGAGACACTGGAGCAACGAAGCAGACCTGATGCAGATAACCACAACATACTATCACTACCACCACAAAGAACAAAGAACTAAAGAACAAAGAAATCAGAGACGTCAAAGCTGAAACTTTCAAAAGACACAAGATCCCTACACTGGGGAGATTGTTTGAATCAAGACACTACTTCTCACAAGAAAGAAGAATGTCATAAGATGTCAAAGCAACTATTACATCAGCACCTTCAACGTTTCAAGATTACTTAAGTCATTAATCACCAACACTTAGGGGGACATTGTTGGAATCACTCCTAAACTATATTTCAAGTGTTTGTAATTAATATGTAATAGGTTGCTTAATTAGGCTTTTAAGTTAGTATTTAAGGCAAGGCTTATGTAGAAAGCCCATAAGCCTTGGCCCAAGCCCAATAAGGAAAGGAAGGGAACTTGTGTGTTGCCCTAGTTTCTTCCCTATAAATAATGTTGTAAACTCCCATTTGGGAGTTAGTTGTTCACTTTCAATATCACTCTACGCATATCCTTTCTATATTGTTCATACGTGTGTGTTTGGTAGTGTTCATCCGATCACCTTATCTATCTTTCTAACATATTGATGCTTGTGTTACAATATAGTGTCCTAACAACATTGTACATCATTCGTTTAAATCTTGTATTTTAGATATATATAGCATTTTGATGTTTAGATTGGGTATATATGGAATTATCTCAATAAATGCTTGAGAACTACTTTCGACTAGTCAAATGGGTTTCAAGTCCTCGTGCTTCTTTCTTCAGTCAACTTCTGGTTAGCTTTAGTTGTTGCACTGTTTTTTTTGGTGTTTCTTGGCTGACTTGTTTATGTGGTCGTTTGGGTTCTATGGTTGTTCAAAATTAGTAGTTTTTGTTTTCTCTCTTAAGCTCTCTTGAGAGTTATTTCATGGTTTTTTGATGCCTAAAGCGAAAATATAATACGAGTCATTTTCGACAAACTTTTTTTTAATATAAATAAATTAAATGACTTGTCAATAATTAGTTATATCACAAATTTAGATATCTGAAATTTGCGATGATGGTTTTATTATAGACCCGTTATTTTAGCTATGTTTTTTTTAACTCAGATATCTGAAATTTCGGATGACAGTTTTATATATCCGAATACCAAATATATGTATATTTGCAAAACTTGTATACGAGTGCCAAAACTAACAAGTCATAAATCCCAACTTTTTAATAAATTCCATCAAATTTTCGGATATCCGAATACAAATATTTTTTGGACACCCATAATTTCCATCAAGAAATCATAGAAAGTCGGAGTTCTATTAAATTGGAGGCATAAAACTCGATATAAAATGATCTAAGTATAAAATTTTTCTATTGTTTTAGTTGTTGGAGGGGATCAAATTAAAAGTTTGCTCCCTTCATGTTCATATATATGATTATGGCTTTCAATTTGCAAAAAGCTGGCTAATTCTTCAATATTCTATCTCAGAAGGATTGAAAGATCCATGAATGTAGGAGGAACTAATTAACTGCTAGTTTATTTTGGTGATTTCAGTAATTATTTGATAAAAGTAAAAATACAAAATACATTTCTTATGAGTATCATTAAGCACTTTTGGGCCTAACCATCATATTAAAATTCTTCATTTTGGACTCCTGAGTTAGTGTCTTAAATAAACCATATATGTTTAGTTGGTTTTAGTCTATGTAATTTGAGTTTTGTAATTGAATTTTGCACCATTTTTTTATTAAATAGGAGGCACAAAACTCGATATAAAATGATCTAAGTATAAAAATTTGAGGCTTTCAAAATATTTGAAGCCTAAAGCGATATACCTTTGAGATACCCCGAGCTCCCTTGGGTTTATTTTTCGCCTCTGCATTTTGGTTGAGGCTTTGCTATAAAAGCTTTGCCTTTCAAAAAAAAAACAAGCAGCATCCATGAAACACATGTCTTAAAGCTAGTCAAGAGAGCAGACCACATAATTAATAAGGTTAAGCAACACACGGTCCAAGGCATGACCATTAAATCCAACATATACATCAATCCCATTAATCGAGAGATGGAGTTAAAGCTAGCTAGCTTTTTCCTACATATCTACATGCATATTCTGGGTCGTCCTCAATCTATCCATATATATGGACTTGGTCACATATACATGAAGCAATTACAAATATTAAATAAACTCAAAAAAAAATTGCTAAAGAGTGTAATCATGAATTCGTGAAAGAGATGACAACTATATATGTTCAGATGAACTAAGTAACAGATAAAAAAATTAGTTTATGACGGGGACCCTTTTTAAATGATTTGATTACTGATCAAAAAATAAAAGTTAAAGTGAAGTAGCTAGTATAAAAGAGTGGCACTGGCACTGGCACTTGCACATCTCTCTCTCACAAGTCTATGAATATATAGAATTGTTCATCTCTTTATTTGTTTTTGTTTCTTCAGGACACTCAAAACTTCCTGCTACTGATTTCTCCCTCCCCAATTCATTTCCTGATCATCGACTGAGGTTCGGTTAGTTTTCAATTCTATTTCTCTGGCTAATCAATGCATGTCTAAATTACTTTTTGTTTTGTAGGCACTGAACCGATACGTACAACAAAGAAATGGATCTTTCATACAAGAAAAAATCTTGCATGGCTTTTGGTGTTGTTGCTCTACTGTTATTTGCTGCAGCAGCTGGTATACACATGACTCCATTGCATTCAAATCAACTTGTGCTAGCTTATATATTTGCCTGGCTAGTTAATTGCATGCATGCTTTTTTGATTTTCATTGATAATTGCTACTACTACTCCCTTTTATTTTTAATTTTCGGATAAATTTCAAAAAGTAATTAAGTCTTATATCCGATCACGAATGTACATTGAGTTTTGTAGGAAGAAAACATAATGTTCTATTCAAAGTTTTCCAGTTCCTTATAATTACTTCTGTTTCTATGACTTGGGTTAATCCAGTAAATTTTCAAAATCATTCAGCTCTTTATTATATATAAACTAGTTGAATTGAATGTATGATCTACTAGCTAGTAGGATGAACATGAACAAAATTTGTGAATCTTAAAAAAGGGGCTTTTGCATATATATCCTCCCGAAAATGCAAAATTGCATATATATCCAAAGCCTGCATAAAAGCCATTGTAAAATGTGCATAAAAAACTTGTACAAAGGATATATATGCAATTATTCACTTTGGGAGGGATATATATGCATTTTTGCCCTTAAAAAAACAGTCTAGGTGGTCATGGATAGCTGTTAAAAAATAACGTGGTTTATAAATAAGTACTTATCCAAGAATAGTATAAGATTTCTAGATTAACTTTAAAGGAATTACTTATGTGGTGAATTGAAACATGCATGCATGGGATGCAGTGGTTGTAATACGTTCAAGAAAACATGTTTTCCAAGGACATCAGTATTTAAGCACTAGACAAGTTGAGTCCTTTTCCAAGAAAGACACCACCAACAGGAGATTATTGGTCTCACCTGCTGGTAACTAATGAACAATACTACTATTATACTATTAATTGAAGTACTGCAATTTTTAAAATGGTCATTTGCATATATATCCCTCCAAAGATGCAAAATTGCATATATATCCTTTGTATGCATAAAAATCATTGTACTATGTGCATCAAAAACTTGTAAGAATGATATATATGGAATTATTCATCTTTGGAGGGATATATATGCAATTCCCCCTTCTTAAAAAGTACAAAGCTAATTTGGAATTTATGTTAACTATTATCAAACTATGATGATTATGATGGAGATGATGGCAACGGTGACGATGGTAGTGGTACAATGGACCGGATAAGTAGAGGGTGCTCAAAGGAAAACATATACATATCACAAGGGCAGACGTCGCCTCTTCCTAACGGGATACCAACATATACGGTTCTAATTCAAAACATATGCATGTCAGATAGCATCTCAGACATTCACTTAACTTGTGGATGGTTTAGCTCCGCTCGGCTCATTAACCCCAATGTGTTTAAGCGAATCTCATACGACGACTGCCTGGTTAATAACGGAAACCCAATTAGCCCGGCCAAACCATATCATTCCAATATGCTAATACCTATCCTTATCCATTGTCGATTATCTTATGTGTCATGCTAGCTAATGAGCAGCTAAATAATCTTACATGTACAAGTTGGATAAATAAAAGCATGTAGATTGTGTATTTTGTTTATTTATTTTGGTTAATTATCATTATATATAAATATCAAATATATATTCCATCCTTGATTAAGACATATCGGTTTGTCCCCAAGTGCATTGGGCGAGTATGGAGCGGTTTGGGGCGATTTTTAGCTAAAACAAAACCCCGAACCAGAAATTCGGTTATAAGTTTTTTAAAACAAACCCCGCACCAAAATTTCGGTTTGTTTTTTTGGTTTCTGGTTTTTAGTTTTTTTGGTTTTTAATTGGAGAGCCATCTTTTCTACAAGTTTGAAATCATTTTCGCAAACAGTTGCCGCATGAATTTAGACAAAGTTATCGAAAAGATAAAGATTTGTCAAAGAAATAAATGAAATTAAGATGGTATCAAAGTCATCTCATGGTTTTTTGACGCCTAAAACGAAAATATGAAATGAGATAATTTCGACAATAATTTTTATTGTTAATTTACATAATTTAAAGGACTTGAAAATAACTAGTTATATCACAAATTTAGATATCCGAAATTTGAGATGATGGTTTTATGTTAAACTCATTAATTTAGCTAAGTTTTTTCAATTCGAATATCTGAAATTTTGGATAACAGTTTTATATTTCTGAATATCTAAATATCTATAGTTTTCGGAAAACTTTTATCTGAGTTTCAAAACTGACATTTCATAAAATCCAACTTTTTGATAAATTATGATCAAATTTCGGATATCCAAAATACGGACCTTCATTTTAAACCTTCTAAGTTTGTTTATTTAACCCGTTTTAAAGCTTCTAGGTTTTGCAAAGTCCAAAACGAACAAATGAGGGCAACCAATGAGAGAGCACCGAATTGACGGGATTTAATATATATAGTAATTATCAGTCAACTTCATCTTCATAAGAAAAAGGAATAACATAAAACATAATAATTTATTTAGTAATAAAACTTCATCAGATAGAAGCAAGAACAACTTCATCTTCCGGTGGGTTGCATCTCCACATCGACACCTTTCTTGTCGATGTGGAGCTTGCACCTCCACACAGCCAACGCGCCCAAGAAAGGGCCTAGCACGGCAGCTACTATCACCAGCACCAAAATTTCGGTTTGGTTTTTTCGGTTTTTGGTTTTTTGCGGCTTGGTTTTCATTTATTTCGATTTTTCATTGGAGGGCCATCTTTTCTACAAGTTTGAAATCACTTTCGCAAACATTTTCCGCATGCATTTATACAAAGTTATCTAAAAGATAAAGATTTATCAAAGAAATAAGTATGATTATGATGGTATCAAAGTCGTCTCATGTTTTTTTGACACATAAAGTGAAAATATGAAATGAGACAATATCAACAATAATTTGTTGTTGTTAATTTAAATAATTTAAGGGACTTGTCAATTACTAGATATATCACAAATTTAGATATCTGAAATTTGCGACAATGGTTTTATGTTAAACTCATTAATTTAGCTAAGTTTTTTCATTCAAATATCTAAACTTTCGGATAACAAATCCGAATATGTAAATATCTATAATTTTCGGAAAACTTTTATCTGAGTTTCAAAACTGACATTTCATAAAACACAACTTTTTAATAAATTATGATCAAATTTCGGATATCCGAAATACGAATATTTTTTAAACACCCACTACCTAAATCAATAAATCCTAAAAAGTAAATTAAATACTTTGTCGAAAACCAATAAAATTACATAACATGTGTACCGTTCTAATTCAAAACATATGGATGTTAGATAGCATCTTAGACATTCACTTATGCATGTTAGTAAGTATATATTGTTGTGTCTTTTGTTAAATGACTAGAGTAGGCTTAGATAAAAAAAAATGGGGCAATTTCATATCTTTTCTTATTTTAGTTGGAAATTTTATATTTACCAAAATATGCATTAAAAACATTGTACATTATGCATTCAATACTTTCATTATATGAAATTAATTATCAAAGTAAGGTGATATATGAAATTAATTAAAAAAAAAAAAAAAAAAAAGTGTGGTGTGAGAATAGAAGAAGATGAGGGTAGTAAGTGAAAAAGAAAAGGAGTAATCTCGCGCGTGAGGTATGAAATGAAATGATTTGAAATTGGGACACCCCGCCTCTCCTCTTCCTCCTGCCCCCAAATTAATTTTCTTTTCTTTGTTTGAAAAAGAAACCAACAAACAAACAAACCAACCAACCCTAGAAAGAAAGAAATTTGGAAAGTAAATAGTACACTAGTAATTTGGAAACAAAGGATGTCTTTGTCTTTTAGATCCAACTCCAAGTCGTCTTCGTCTTCTCGATACAATTCATTTGAAAAGCAAAAGCAATTAAGATCGTCATGAGATCCATCTCCATGTTCATCGACCGACCAACTCACCAAAATCCAATCCAAAAATGTAGCATCAACAGCACTCGCCAAATCAAAAACCACAAGTAACAACAATAGTAATAATTTAAGCGGTATGGTTAAGAAGTACTTCATGGAGAAAAGATCTTCATCCGCTTCTAAGTTAATGGTTCCGGACCCAAACACCTTCATTGATTTCAATAACAAAATAAGAATAAGAAGGCAAATTGGATGGGTGGATTAATGCATAAAAAGCTCTTTGTTATATGCGTTTGGATTGCCTTAGTTGATTTAAACTTGTTAATCGATTCACTCAAATCCTTAAGCGATCCCGACTTACCTTCATAATCTTGCTATAACGGACGAGTGCACTTGCTCGTATGTGTTATTAGTAAAATTGGTAAATCGTGTTTTATAAATTTAAAACTTGTACACGACAAGCACATCAGCAAACGATCTTTCAACATGTAGCATTAGTAGAAGGTAGGTTCATCCCATGTCAAGGCATACATTAATTTGGACAACTTTACCATTGCCAAAATTATCGAAGAGCTGCCTTTATAAATAGCTAGTCGGTAACGGTGAGTGTTTAGAGTTTGTTACTTTTTCTTCTGATTTATAATGCCAGAAACATGGAGTTACAGATCACGAGTTTGTGTATGCTGTGAACAAAATTTTCGTAGCGAAAGTGAAAACTCAGAGTTTTCCACATGGAATAAAGGATATATATACTTGATTAAGTCCCTTGATCATCAAGATACAGTAGACTAAAAAATAAAGCACTACAATAAAAAGGAAACAACCAAACCAAACAATGAAATATATACAATGAAAAACTTGATTCATACATAAAAAATCATGGAAATCAAATCATTGTGTCATGATCTGATCATGATGGAAACCTATACACACACGCAAATCAAATCATTCCATTCACTGCTACAGTAAACTTTATTGTTTTTCTTATATATAGTATGCATGTAAGAAAAACACACACAAAAAACACACCAAAAGTATCCCCTCTCTCCCAATTTTTTAGCTACAAATGAAAAAGGAGATCTTCTTACCCTTAACGATGATGATGATGATATGGTACTCATTAAGACTAGAAGTGCGCTTGAGAAAGTAGTTTCTTATTTTACATGATGGAGCATCCCTGTGGATTATCACACCTACTGACATAACATGGCCTGTTTGGTGGATGTTGGCACCCATAACAGTTGTAGCACGGTGGTAGGGGTACAAGGCTTCCATAGCCATAGTGACATGGACCTCCATCCCAACCTACATAGCACTCTTGGCAACAAATGGAAACAGTGGACCGGTAGGAGTGTCAGGTGGGGTGGGGTGGGGTTGGGGCGGGGCGGGGCGGGGCGGGAGGGGCGGGGTGGGGTGGGATTTCGATGCTTTGAATGGCCCCTCCACCCTTGCAACGAAGCTTGTCTCTCAACCTCTCAGGGTCGCAGCATACGACCGTGATGGTAACTTTATTTTTGTCCACATCAAAAACTTGATCTCTTATTTCTGTAATAATAAAACAGAATATCAAGATCCTTGATCTATATGTAATTATCTAGAGCTATATATAAAAAAACGACTTACGAGGGAATTTGCAGAGGAGCTTCCTGACCTTCTTGTAACAGCAGGGGCATTTCAGATCAACATACAGTATCATTCTTGTTATTTTCTCCTGCCACCAAATTCAATTCATTCATGTTATATAAATATTCTTCATTAGTAGTCTCTAGCTAATACTAATATATAAAACATAATTGGGATCATTCATCCATCTCTCCCTCAATCCCACAACAGCTAGAACTCTTATTACATGAAACATAGTAGTATAAACTAGTCTAGTAATTAAAAAGACATGCATGTACCTTCTCAGGCGCCATATATGTACGTACGTGCTACCAATCAATTATTTCGATCAACAAAAATTGACACAAGAAGAAGAAGAAGACTAAGAAGAATGACGATGACTTTTTTTTATTGATATGATTAAATATATTACGGAGTAGTAGACTAGTATGTATAGTTTAACAATAGTAAAATGATCGATGATGAAATCCGTACACACATATATTCAAGAAGAAGAAGAAGACCAAGACTTTTTTTTTCTTTTTTTCTTTTTTTTCTTTTTTTTTTTTTTTTTTTTTTTGAAATTCATACACACATTCAATTCATTTTATGATTGATTAATGTGATTTATTGTCGGTTAGAAACTGACCCTTCACTCAATATCTTTCTAGTAACATGACATGCTATTACTACTACCACTACTTACTACTTTATTCATCAATAATTTCAAAAATTATAGACATGTTTTTCATAACCACCCATGATATGTCCCATCTCATCTCATCTAATTTGATTGATGGATGCTAGTATAAGTATATAAGGGTACTGGCAATCGACGCGGCATGGTCTTCGGTTTGATGAATGCCGATCAACATGAGTAATGCCTCGCAATCGGCATGAGGCGGCATGGGCTGAGAGACATCACAATCGGCAAAGTATGCCGAATCTACATGGGTAAAAAAAGAGCCGTTAAGGTGCATTGAAATTCAAAAAGAGCCATTAGGTGCATTAAAAAAAATCACTTTTTTTTCTCCCTATTTAAACACAATAGCATCTCTATTTTTTCTCAAACAATATCATTTCTATTTCACAAACAAAATGTATTCATCTTCATCTTCATCTTCATCTTCTTCATCCGAGGACGAGTTAGATTTTTTATCCGACTCTTCCGAGGACATATTTTCCACCGGTTCTACCATAGAAACCTATTTAGCCGCGTGCGATAGCATTGAAGACACGGCTAGCTCTACCCGAAGACATGTTACCCGTTATCGTGAAAAAACTCTAGAAACTCTAATGAATGACTATTTCGTACAAGAAAACCCAAAGTTTCCCTCTGATGTTTTTCGTGAAAGATTTCGTATGGATAAAAGCTTGTTTCTAAAAATTGTAGGTGATATTGAAGCAATTTGAATGGTTTCAAGAGGGCGTAGACGCTAGGGGAAAAAAGTTTCACGGCGTTGCAAAAATGTACATCGGCTATTCGTCAACTCATGAACGGGTGGACCTCCGGATAGATCGATGACTACTTAAACATGGCACGAAGAACATCAGGTTATTTTTATTTTTATATAATTCGGTATTTATTATTTTTATATAATTCGTTATTTACTATTTTTATAAAATTCGGTATTTTTAATTTTTATATAATTCGGTATTTTTAATTTTTTATAATTCGGTATTTTTATATTACGATGTATTTTTATAATGTTTCCGTTATTTATAATTCTGTATACTTTGTAGGTGAATGCCTTGATCATTTTTGTGAAGCGGTAATCCAATTATATAGGCAAGAGTTCTTACGTAGGCCGACAACCCACGACGTTGCACGCTTATTCGAGGCACATGAAGAGCAACATCACATTCATGGAATGCTTGGTAGCATTGATTGTACACATTTCGTTTGGCGAAATTGACCTAGGCATTTGAGAGGGCAATATAAAAGAGGTGATCACCAATACCCGACGATTATGCTTGAAGCCGTTGCTTCAAATGATATGTGGTTTTGGCATTCGTTTTTTGGTCCTCCCGGTGCAAATAACGACATCAATGTTTTGAATTAATCTCCGTTGTATCTTACTCATCAAAATGGAACGACGCCCAATAGTTCATTTACTCAGGCGCCATATATGTACGTACGTGCTACCAATCAATTATTTCGATCAACAAATATTGACAAAACAAGAAGAAGAAGAAGACTAAGAAGAATGACGATGACTTTTTTTTATTGATATGATTAAATATATTACGGAGTAGTATACTAGTATGTATAGTTTAATAATCGTAAAATGAACGATGTTGAAATCCGTACACACATTGAAGAAGAAGAAGAAGAAAGACTTTTTTTTTTTGAAATCCATACACACATTCAATTCATTTTATGATTGATTAATGTGATTGATTGTCGGTTAGGAACAACAAGAAACTGACCCTTCACTCAATATCTTTCTAGTAACATGCATGCTATAATTACTACTACCACTACTTGCTAATTTATTCATCAAACAATTTCAACAATTATAGATATGTTTTTCATAACCACCCACGATATGTCCCATCTTATCTCATCTCATCTCATCTAATTTGATAGATGGATGCTAGTATAAGTATATAACACGTGCGTACCAATTAAATTTCAACAATTACATATATGTGTTTCTGTTGGTGTCGATCTGCATGTATATATGTACGTGTGTACAACTTACAACTATTGGAATTCTATAACATGACATAGCATAAATATAACATGTAAACATCAAAGCACGTAACGGAAGATTTAAACATATATTTGTAATTAACTAACCAAATAATAAAAGTATGTGTACCTTTTAGCAACTCCAAACTAGCACAAATCAAAATGAGATTAAAACCCTAATTAGGGTTTATGTGGTTTATAAGAATCGACCCTTACCCTTTTTCAATTCAAACCAAGATACAAACAATATATAGTGTGTTTGCCCTACGTTCTTGTACACACGTACTAATATCGATTTGATGTGAATGCTAGTTCTTGGAATCACAATAACAACCAAAACACTTTAATGTGCAAAACCAAAACCGATTTCCCTAGGTTTTAGGGTATGTCGATTGGCCAAACACAAAAGAGGAGAAGAAGTTAGGGTTGTTAAGACTAGAAAAGAATAAACACAAAAGCCTTGCATTTATACTTATTCAATCTTGGAGCACAAGAAAACAACCCTAAACCCTTATGGGTTGGGGTATACGGCCGAACCCAAGAGGGATGGTTCTAGAACCTCCTCTTGGCTAGTTTCCTTATTCCCGACTTTCCTTTTCCATCTAACTTAACGACCATTAGTCAATTCCATTAAATACTTAACGTGCGTTAGTCGTTATTGTGAATTAAATAATTAACTATACATTTACATTAATTATTTCAAATATAAAGTCTCATACGTAAAGTGTGCAATCTCGTGGTCTCGAGTTCGAATCCGGACTTACACGTATTAAATTTGTCCACAAAACTAGCAGCTCCCACTTGGACAGATCTTAATAGTGTAATGACATTGGTTAGCATCTAGCAACACGCCAATGCCCCCCAAAACAACTCAAGTATGGTCTCCTGGAAAAACCTTTTGATGAATCATCATCATACTTATCCTTTTGTTTCTTATAACACGCTAAATAATGATATGGATCTTAGTCATTCCTTTATTTAACTATTATGTTTCTCGTTGTGCATGATTAAGCAAGATTACAAAATCTTCTGAACGTATGCCAGATAGATCTTAAGCATTGCCATGCAAACATCTTGTCATTCCTACGAGGGGCCCAACAGTATTAAACATCAAAACAAATTTGAAGGAACAAATTCTTTCTTAACTACAAGAAAAACCCATGAATTTTGCAACACTTCTGAAAATAATCCTTATATCTACCGATTCACGATATAACGGTAAACCGCTTTCTGATTACGAAATGCACTACATCCATGACACTTCTCTGGTATCACAAGTATGAGGATAACTATTCATGATTTACTTGATGACAAAAATCCATAAAGTACAATCATGTGGTTGAGATAAGTCCTATATTCAGTCCATTGAATATCATGTGAATTTAGCATGTCAACGCATCAATATACGTAAGTATATTCTAACCAAAACTCTCTTAATTCAATGATATTCCCATATCATTGATTGACAACGGACACTTTAGAATAACACAAGTTATTCATGGATTTAAACATGCAAATATAGGATACAATTTATTATAAATGAAAATAAACGTATCAAGTACTTTAATTCATTATAAATAATAACTTGTTTAGCATCCCTTATACAAATACTAAACAGATCAATGCATGATAAATCTAGTTAATGAATTTTGTCTCAAGTCATGACAATCATACTTGTTGACAAGGCAAAATTTCAACTAACTTTGATCTATCGGAATTTTGAGAATACCTATTTCAAGAATTCAATAAGTGAATTTCTTGTATGTGTGTACACATATCTTGATATTGACATAATATTTCATAAGGTGCATGACAACCTCAACCACCTATTTATGACAATCATCTTTTACACTTTCAAATTTTAATGTATTCATATTTTTTAATGTATAATGCAACTATGCTCTTAATTGAGCACAACTAGTTCATATGATCATTATCAAGGATAAAATCCTACAATGATTAAATTGAGTGTCATATCAAATTATTCTAGCATTATTATGTGCGAACCACAATATGCTCCTTTTAACATCCGTAAACTTTGAACAGTAATTGTGTAATGTTTGGTGCCTATCAAAAAACATACTCCTGTCTCTATCTCTAAACGTGCAAGACACCAATGAGCTTCCGTTTCATTAATAGGCATAAAAATCAACAACGTTCGAGTACAAACATAACATTAATCTATGACAAAAGCCAAAGTGGATGTACATACATGCATTGCATTATCAATATGGGTCTGATTAATTTGATGTGGTGATCAGATTCATCTTGCCCTAAATCGATCAATAATTTGTTCATGTGTAGCACATGCTGTAATATAATGCAGTGATAAAACTTAATTTGAATCCTAAGATGACTAATAAGATCTAACTAGTGGAAGGTACTAAGTAGTTCATAATTATGCAAGGTTAACTATATTATTGTTCATGATACGCGTACAACGCGCGTTCGGGTTCAAAGGAACTTCCTTTTCGTCGAGCAAGTTTTTCAACACCTTAGGCAGTGAACCTAATCGTTGTAGTGTAGTATTAGGGTAAGTGATAAGGTTTTAAAAGGTACCATTTTGAGGGGTCGTTTAAGTCCTTATTTGATCACTTTTGTATCCGTTATTGCTTAATATCGTTCCTTTTCACTTTTAGGTCTCGTGAAGGCAAAATCTGGAATGGCACTTATTTGGACAAAAGGCGCGAATATATGAAGAAAATGGCCAAAGTCGAAATCGAGACACTCACAGATTCTTTGAAAGTATAAAGCGGCGGCGTCGGTGCTATTTACGCGCCGTCCCAAAATTATTGTGACGGACGGAACCCAAAACTCGTGTTTTCAAGAGACGGCGTCTAGTTGTGAAAAAGTAGGCCGTCGCTACTCGGGCGACCTAGATGCAATCCGACGACGTCCGAGTCAAGAGGACGGCGTCACGGACATAAGGTGACGCCGTCGCAAGGTTAACGTGGCGAAGCGAAACCCTAATGGCGGCGACACGGCGGCGTCACTAAACATAAGGTGGCGCCGCAATTGTAATCTTATATATAGAATCCGAATTTTCGGTCTTTGTGTGGAGAGTCTTTGGAGTAAAACCTAAAACCGAACCTAAGGTGTCTTGTCACAAGATTTTAGGGTTTTAAACCCTATCTTACACCAAGATAAGTCTTTACTTCATTAATTCAATTATGTCTTTGATTATTTGTGTATGCTTGCATGTTCTCCATGTTCGGCTAATTTATTTGTGTGTTTGCTTAGGAAGTATGAAACTTAATTATTAAATATTGATTGGTTGTTTCTTATCTTAGTTGATTAATGATCTAGTAATGCGATAGGTCATTCGTTGTGTACTTAATGCTTGATTCATCTTTGTGAACCTTAGAGTATGATTACAGAGTGATTGTAGGCTAAACCATCCGAAGAGCGCCTTAGAGTAGGAGTCTATAATCTCTAAGTGGATTTGTAGACAAGACCCTTTGGTAAGTTCAAAGAGTTAGGGAGAAAGCATACCCTACAACTTTAGACACACAACGCAACTAGGAATAAGACGTGACACTCAACCATCAATAGGAGATAATTAAGGAGTAATACAAACTAAGTAAACACATCTTTAAACTATCATACGAGCACACATTAATTAGACATAGACTCCCAACCTTAGTTTAGATAATTAGATAATAGTAGAGTAATCGGTAGAAATACCAACCCCCAAATCCAATACCCGAGATTCGTACCTTTCTATTTTCATAAAATATAAAAGATAAAAATAATCTTCCTCAACCTTAACCTTAGCGTAGTAACTCCTACTAGCATTCCTATTCCCCAGAGAGCGATATCAATACCGTGGCTTACCCTAATTACTACACTACAACGATTAGGTTCATTGCCTGGGGTGTTATAAAACTTGCTCGAAGAAAGGAAGTTTCCTTGACCCCGAGCGCGCGTGTGGCGTTATCAAGTTTTGGCACCGGGGGAATAGAATAGCTAGTTAGTAGTCCACCTCGTTTAGGTTTCTTTGCTTGATTCCTATCAAATAAACTTTTTCTCATTTTAGATTTCTCTTAGTCTATCCCCTTCTTCGTAACCTTTGTTCGTAACCTCATCACTTTTCATCATGGAAGGTGATAACCCACTACCATTCATCAACCCACCACAAATGACCCGCCAAGAGCCCGTACTCTTGGTGAATACTCGAGACCAAGCCACCTAGGCTATAGGAACACCATTGAGCTTCCCGACCAAGCCCAAACTACGGCCCTACGATCCGACACCATCCGGTTGGTGCAAACGGATGTGCATTCCATGGACTTCGTTCCGAAGATCCAAATCGACATCTCGGGGATTTCTCAAAATCGTCGATTCCATCGATCTTGATGCTACTACTCGGGAGACCAGCGTCTGCGTCTCTTCCAATTCTCTACGGGACCAAGCTAGTAATTGGCTTGAGCGACTTCCGGGCTCCATCTCAAGTTGGGATGATCTTACTTCGCTTCCTTGCTCAATTTTTCCCACCGGGAGAACCACTAAGCTTAGGAATGACATCTTGATGTTTCAACAACGTCGAGGTGAATCTCTCTCTGAAGCATGGACCCGATTCAAGGACTTACTTCATAAAGTCCTCATCACGGCATTGATCTTTGGCTCCAAGTCCAAATTTTTATGATCATGTCAACTTTCCCACTAAGCGATCCATTGACCAAGCGGCGGTGGAAAACTTAGTGATCTCACCGCGAAGAATCATGGGAAATAATAGAGGACCTCGCCTCTATGACAACGAAAGTTAGGATGACCCCGTGAGTACGCCCAAAACCGTCAAGGCAATCTCCTTGCCTCCTCCCGACCGTAGGATGATCGAACTTGAAGATCAAGTTAAATTCCTCATGAGTTCCTACAAAATCCTAAGTCCTCACGACAAGTGAATCAAATCACTCTACCTTGTGAGTTATGCGGTGGTCCCCATGACACTCGTGATTGCTCGAGGCTCTCGAACAAGCTTTTGCGGACTACGCCTCCATACGTGCATCGACGGAGCGGGAGAAAGTGGTACACTTTCAAACCCGAACAAAACAACTTAGGAAACTCATACAACCCCTCATGGAGAAATCACCCTAATCTTAAGTGGAACCAAAACTCAAGCACCCCAAAGCTCATCTAGTTCGCCTAATAGGTTCAATTCTTCTAATACCGGGAACCCCACTAATCTTGAAGCAATTTCATCTAGATTTTTGTCATCCCAAGAAACTCGATTGAATAAGCTTGAAGCCGATTTTAAGCAAAAACAGAGCGAGATGACAACCAAGCTTGATGCCCTCTTAAAAGCCTTCAATGAGCGGGAAATTGGAGCACTCCTAAAGTGATACCATTAAGAACCCAAAAGTGAATTCGATTGCATCGACTTCATGTTCCAGTTCACCATGGGATAGTGCACATCCATGCCCCTCTCACCCAATGGTTCATTCGGTAAATACTATCAAAAAGGGTTCCAAGTCATCCAAGAGATACCAAGGCCCGGCACCTTTGGTAAAGCCTACTCTTGAGAAACCCGTCAGCCAAGAATCCAAACCTAGTTTAGAGGAGGAATACAAGGAACTCCATCAAGAAAAACCGATTCTTGAAGTCTTAGCTCATGCACCTTATTATAATGCTTTAAAAGAAAAATATGAGTTAGAACTTAGGCTTGGAAAACATGGGTCCGCCTTTGTGCGAAACAACTTACCTAAGAAGTTAGATGATCCCGGCTATTCACTCTTCCGTAGACTTGGAACTTCCAAGCCACTGATGCTCTAGCCGATTTAGGATCATGCATCAATCTCGTTCCGTTGTCCCTTCATAGAAGCCTCAACCTAGGTAAAATTGAACCAACGGAAACCATCTTAGGTCTAGCGGACGGTAGTATAGCACGTCCGTAGGAATAATAAAGGACATGGTAGTACATGTAGGAGAGTTGACTCTTTTGGTGACTTTCATGTACTAGACATGAATAAGGACCCGACATGCCCATTACTAGTTGGAAGAGGATTTTTAGCTACCGCTAGTGCCATCATCGATTGTAAGATGTCCAAAATAGTGGTAGGAGAGGGAGTGCTAGATCCGTTTACGATGTTAAAAAGCATACATACTATAAGGATGAGGAAATCCCACAAGAGATAGGGTTGGATAGAGAGCCTTCTCGATATGGACCTTGGATTAAGAAGAACATCATAGGCCCCTGAGACCTTTTTACCTAGATAAGGCCTTTGCTAGTCAAAGAACTTTCCAAGAACAAGAAATGGCTAGGGACATAGAAGTGAACCTGTTCGAGGACGCCTTAGTATTTAGGAAGATGACCGAGTTCCTAGGAAGCTTGCCCGTTAACCTTGTTATGAATAAGTGGATAGTTGAGAAATCCGAACACATGTGGAATTGGAATAGACCGCCTAGTGATGGTAATGGTAGGTGGCACATTAGGATACAAATCTATGATCCCGATGGTGAGATGTTTGAAAAGGCATATTTAACCGAACGTACTACTAGGAACTTGAATGATAAGTTTGATCCTTACGACATTGTTGAGGATAGACTTACGTATATCGATGCGTAGGAGCACGACTACGAGTCTAGCTACAAGACTCTTTAATAAAGAAAAGCGCTTCGTGGGAGGCAACCCATGCTTAATTGTTTGCTTGTTAGTGTCATATATCTTTTATTAATTGTTTATCCTCATGTTTAAATTTGTAAAATGCTTTATTTTGTTTTAACCGTCTTAATTGCATATAAAGGTATTTTACATAAGGGATAAGTGTAGGAGGATTACACGTTTTCAAAAGAAACGTAAACATGAGAATAACAATTAATTAAAAGATATTTATGTTTGTTTGTTCGAGTCAAATGCTTGTATCGAGTCATAATGAATGTTTTGCGAAATTTTCCGATTCTAAAGATGTAAATTTTCCGAATTTTTCCGAAAATCGCAGACCGCTTTTGTCGGGATAACTGACGGCGTCCGGATTGCAACGGACGACGGGAAGAAGTAAAACATCGATTACTTTTCTCGTTTTCGAGCTACTTATAAATTTTGGAATTTTCCGGTCTTAATTTTCTTAGAAATTGTAAACATCCATTCCACAAGCATTATATCCTAGTTTAAATCGAGTCTTATATATATTATTACCGCCGATTTTACGAAGGTTTCGTTTGTTTTCTTCAGTGTGCGAGGTTTAGTTTGTCAAGAAGAAGTTACATAAGATTGGAAGGAGCTTTTCACGCATAAATTCTTCTTGAAAAGATTTAACCACCACTTTACACGGATCTACCGAGCTAATCGGGGAGTATTAGTTTCTTTCGCTTAATTACCTTCTTTTATCATAACTTTGATACTTCGGGGAACATTGGGGACAATGTTCGGTTTAAGTGTAGGAGGGAAAATAAAGCAGGAACTTTGAAACTATGCTTATCCTTGACTATTTGCTTTGTCCAATTGTGATTGTGTAATAAACCATGAGAAAATATCGGTTAGGGTAATTTTGGCACCAAATTTAAAATTTTCATGACATATAGGAGTGGGCCATTAGTCTTAACAAAAGCGTCTCATGGATAGGAAGTTGCATGACTAGCACAAAACCCTTACCACCCAAATTCCACCCAAAATGTGAGGATCGCCTTAGATTAGTAGGAATTAAAGCATTCATCTTTAATGCTTAGAGTGTGAACCAGTAGTATATTAGATTCTAGAACTTGTTTTGTGATGCATTCGAGATCGCAAGTGAGGCTACACTTGTGTAGTTAGGAATAACTAAATGATAAGAGGCATTAGGATAACCCTTGTTTGATACCGTAATATAATTACTTCTTCCACATCGGTTGAGTAATTCCCCACACCTTTGCGTTGTACTTATCTTTAGTACACGATACCCTAGTTAACCCTCGAGCCTATCCTTTCGCGGTTCTCGTGATGTTTCGGTTTTCGGAATATCAATGAAAACATTGTTTACACCCCCCCCAATATACACCCAAATCGCCTTAGCCAACCCTTATGCACTCACTTTTAGTGCAATTGTTTGTTATCACCTTAAACCCTTAGTTCAATTATCTAGTTGCTTGCATAAGTTGCTAAGTCGAGTCATATCCTTTGTATACGATTTTGGGATGATTGGGATTCATGGGAAAAGTTAAAGTTTATGAAATAACGGAAAGGAACGTTAAATTCAAATTCCTTTTGTTTGCGTAATAATGTACCCCAAGTGTTTTGATCTTTTCAATTCGGGTCAATTTAGTGTTAGAGTAAAAAAAAAAAAAAAAAAAAAAAAAAAAACTCAAATGTAGGGATGTGCCTATAAATCCTAGTATTTTGATGTTATCGTAGAGGATGGTAGAGTAAAATGTATGAAAAAAAAAAAAAAAAAAAAAAAAAAAAAAAAAAAAAAAAGAGTGAAAAAAAAAAAAAAAAATACGGCTACCATCCTACATCTATCTTTAAATTTATGTTTATTTATTTCAGTTATCTAGAGTTTAGAGTGTCGAGTCTTGGCTTAGCAACGCCATTCTTCATATGCATTTAACATAGAGATTTTTGACTTACCACCACTATATAGCCTATCCCACCAAACCCTTTGTTTCCCTACCGTAAGCCTAACGTTACAACCCTTTAAAAGACCTCTTTGATAGTCTTTCCTAGGTGCTTACGCCAAAGCGATGGAGGTTTGATCTATTCTCAAGCCTATGGTAATCTATGTACTAGGACCGGTTAATGAGTGTTTATCTTCCATTTCCAATTTGTTATATTCCATATACACCCGAGAGATGTGAGTATCCAAACACCCCATGTGAGGTGCTAGTATGTAATTCCGTGCTTGTTATGACTTTCTTGGGCTTATATGTGTTGTGGACCGTTTTGAATTAATGCTTCATGACCCTAACTTATAAATTAATTGGCTAAAAGCACATTTGCTTGAGGACAAGCAAATAACAAGTGTAGGGATATTTGATAAGGTTTTAAAGGTGATAAGGTTTTAAAGGTACCATTTTGAGGGTCGTTTTAGTCCTTATTTGATCACTTTTGTATCCGTTATTGCTTAATATCGTTCCTTTTCACTTTTAGGTCTCTTGAAGGCAAAATCTTTGGAATGACACTTATTTGGACGAAAAGGCGCGAATATATGAAGAAAATGGCCAAAGTCAAAATCGAGACACTCACATTCTTGAAAATAGAAGGCGACGGCGTCGGTTGCTAATGCTGACGCCGTCCGAGGATTTTAATGACGGTTCGAACCCAAACTCCTATTTTCAAGTAACGACGTCGAGATCGAAGCGACGACGTCCACAACCTTAAGGTGACGCCGTCACAAGTGATCAAGTCACAACATGCGCGCAAGTAGTTGAAAGCCATGGGAAAAGGTAAATTGGTGAAAGGATTGTAAACTACTTTGGCTTCAATGAGGTTATCGAATGGTGGGTTTGGTACTCTTGGTACACGATTTTCCAATGGTATGAAACGTGTTCTCCTTCTTCTTCGAGTCAATCGTTCTGGGTTGGTAAGAGGTGAAATTGGTTCTATTCCGTTGCTCGAGTGTTCATACAATGACCTGAGAATCCGGCAATATCTAAACACACGGACAAACAACGAAACAGTTTATATGGATCGAGAGGAAGGTAACCGGATCGGTTGCGGGATGCGACCGATCGGTTAGACCTGTTGAATGATGGGTAAACTTCGTAACCGATTCGGTTGAGGGCAACGGATCCGGTTAAGGTTTCGTGAAAAAATTTTTTTTTTTTAGAATCGGTGAGGAAATTCAAAACTTGTTGAAACACAATCAAAATCCCGCGGTAAGCGCCAAAACTTGATGTGCCGGTGGGTGCAAGTTTTAAATTTATAAAAGGTGAATTACCAATATTACCAATAACACATACGAGCAAGTATACTCGTCCGTTATAGCAAGATTATGAAGGTAAGTCGGGATGGATTCGCAGGATTTGAGTGAATCGAGCACAAGTTTGAATTAACGAGTCTATCAAAACATATAACAAAGCAAATAGATATAATGAGATTCGGATGATTAAAACTACACTTGCTTAAACTAGTGTCATATCATAGATTAATGTGATTGTGTTAACCTCTTAACATGTAGGTTGTGATAATTAGTTGGTGGACTAATCTATTGTTCTTACAAGTCAAACTTTGATCAAGAGTTTAGTTTATAAAAACAAGCATTACGTTTAACCAATCAATTCAAGATCAATTCAAGTTTCATAAAGCTACATACATAAACTTAAACACAAAAACATCCACTTGCTCATCAAATTGCTTAAGAAATGGTCAATACAAAAGGTACCCGATCATAGACAAAAGGCTACAATTGATTCTCAACAACTAATCTTACTACCATTTAGATGTTTCCAACCAATCCAATTTGATAATCAAAAAGCGTTTCTATTACAACCACACCTTAGTTCCTTTGTATAATCAAGAATAATGGGTAAAACAATCATCCATAGACAAAATGATTATGACTAGTTGAATAACACGAAGTTCTTTCGACCCAACGATTATTACCAATTAGCCAAACTTGATTAACAAATGTCACTATGAAACTTTAGCACAATTGGATCTTAGAATTAACTTGAAATTGAATTAAAACATGTTAACACAATCACTAACTAATCATATGATAATCAACATATTTAAGCAAGTGTATAAAAGAAACTAGCCACTCATAGCAAACATGAACATAAACTCATAACTTTGATCATTAGAAAACATGATTAAAAGTCTTACAATGCTTGGAATAAGATTACAAATGATGAAGTAATGATTCCCAAAGGATCGTGGTGGACTTCTTAGTGTTTTGGCCTCAAAGGTGGAACTTCGGAACTCAAACTTCTCTCGGATTTCTAAGGACAAATTTTAAGAGGTTAAGGCTTGGTTTGATGAGTAGAGAGCTTTGTAATTGAAGTGTGTCTCATATGCTCACAATTAGCCTCTATTTATACTAATTCCAAGGCCTAGGGTGTTAAATGCTTAACTTGGCCTCCAAGGAGTGAGGAAGGGACTAGAATACACCAAGAAGGACCTAGAATCGTTTGGATGCAAAGGGAAGCTTAGTGATGAAGATTTGACAAGCTGCAGCTTCTCCAACCGGATTGGTCATACGACCAACCGATCCGGCTGGTTCAATAATAACACGCCGACCGATCCGGTTGCGGGTTGCGACCGATCGGTTGGCTATGGCAAAATACTAATTCCGACCAACTTCCAACCGAATCGGTTGAAAGTGTAACGGATCGGTTGGATCTTCCGAGATATGAAACTTGATCTATTTCTCTTCACTCGACTTGTAGGACTTGGTTCTTCAATCACGAAGGTCTTTCAAAGGTACTTGGGATTTAGCTTTCTTGAGGCGGAATCTTGATTAGCGCATATTTCCACATTTTCCTCCATTTCCACGCACTTGGTTATAAATACTAGACAAACATCTCTAGATACGATTAAGTACTAAAATCACATAAATATAACCAAATAATGAGATATAAAAGTACACATAATGCTACTAAAACATGCACAATCTGAGTGTTATCACCATTCCATAAAATATAAAAATACAAAATAATCATCCTCACCTTTAGACTTAAATCGACATACAATTCACTAACGAAACTATTCCCCTGAGAGCGATATCAATACCGTGGCTTACCCTAATTACTACACTACAACGATTAGGTTCACCGCTAGGGTGTTATAAAACTTGCTCGAAGAAAAGGAAGTTCCTTTGACCCCGAGCAGCGTGTAGCGTTATCAAGTTTTGGCGCCATTGCCGGGAATAGTTATTGTTTAAGCGATTTCTATCTCATTTAGGTCTACTCACAAGATTCCTATCAAGTGAGATTTTTTTCTTTTATTAGCTTCCTTGTAGTCTATCCCCTTCTTTGTGCCTTTGTTCGTAAAACTTGTCCATTGACTCTTCCGTTCACCATTATGGAGAACGCGAATCCACTATATCCGCGATTAGGTTTTTCATAAGAAATTATGATATTACTAAAGCGGATTATTCAAGATAATGGGAAGAAAGTAACCAAGTCCATAAACCTTTGAGGATTTCACCATTCCATCAAGCCCACAAAATACCTCATCTAGTGAAACCTATGCTTCGTTTGAGCCTTCACCTAGGATAGACTTTCGTGAACAACCTCCGTGTTTAGAAACTATTTTAGTGAGGCCTTAGGAGAAGCGACCAAATTTATGAAAACATTATGGTAAGCAACCAAGCATTAAACCATAAGTTGGATCAATTACTAGAATTGGTTTCATCACGACCTAAGGAAATATTACATGACAAGCAAATAGATGATGTAGATGTGATTGAGGATGAAGTGAAAAGTCTAGACCCACAAGGTACCCACAAGCCCCACCATCATTTAAGGCATACACACCGCACGTGACTTACAGGAAGTAGTAGAAGAGACTTTAGGAATCCCATGGAGGTAGAACATTTGAACCGAACGCATATCTGGAGAATATAGGTTTGAATACTTATAGTCTCGGTCTTACTCTTAGTTCTAGGAATTTCCTAGTGTTGATGAACCGGAACCTCAATCTTTACTTCCATCCTTAGATAAGCGAGGCACCGACCCACCCATCAACCAATTTAGTCCGGTAGTTTTAGGATGAAGAAGCCATTCACACACCCCTTCACCTTACGTGGCATATTTCCACCCTAAGGGTGTGTCGATACTATCACCCGCACTTAAACTTAAGGGTAGGAAAATCTCCCTTTATCCGTTAAATAAGGGTGAAGTCGGACTCGTGACTCGAAAAAAAAACAAGCGCTTCTTGGGAGGCAACCCATGTGTATTGTTTTCATTTTCATTTGTGTGTCGTATATCTTTTATTGATTGTTTATTTTCATGTTTAAATTTGTAAAAAAAGCTTTATGTTGTCTTTAACCTCGTCTTAATTACATATAAAGGTATTTTACATAAGGGATAAGTGTAGGGAGGATTACACACGTTTTCAAAAGAAACGTAAACATGAGAATTTTAATTAATTAAAAGATATATATGTGTGTTTGTTCGAGTCAAATGCTTGTATCGAGTCATAATGGATGTTATTGCAGGAAATTTTTCCAGATTTTAAAGATATAAATTTTCGAATTTTTTGAAAATCGCAGACCGCTTCGTCATGATAACTGACGGCTCGGGTCTCAACCTAACGGCGTCGGGAGGAGTGAAAATTGCTTACTACTTTTTCTCGTTTTACGTGCTACTTATAAATTTTGGAATTTTCGGTCTCAATTTTCTAGAAAATGCAAACATCCATTCCACAAGCATTATATCTTACTTAAGTGCGGAATTACATCTTGTTGAGATTTTTGTTTGTTCGGTTTGATGCGTTGGGTTGTCTGTTTTCTTAAAGTGTGCAGGTTTTATTTATCAAGAAGAAGATACATAAGATTGGAAGGAGCTTTTCACACATACATTCTTCTTGGAAAGGATTTAAGCACTACTTCACACACGGATCCTACCAAGCTAATCGGGGAGTATTAGTTTCTTTCATTTTAATTACCTTCTATTATCATAACTTTGATACTTCGGGAACATTGGGGACGGTGTTCGGTTTAAGTGTAGGGAGGAAAATATAACGGAACTTTGAAACTATGCTTATCCTTGATTATTTGCTTTGTCCAATTGTATTTGTGTAATAAACCATGAGAAAATGTCGGTTAGGGTAATTTTGGCACCAAATTTAAAATTTTTCATGACATATAGGAGTGGGTCATTAGTCTTAACAAAGCGTCTCATGGATAGGAAGTTGCATGACTAGCACAAAACCCTTTACCACCCAAATTCCACCCAAAATGTGAGGATCGCCATTAGATTAGTAGGAATTAAAAGCATTCATCTTTAATGCTTAGAGTGTGAACCGTAGTATATTAGATTCTAGAACTTGTTTTGTGATGCATTCCGAGATCGCAAGTGAGGCTACACTTGTGTAGTTAGGAATAACTAAATGATAAGAGGCATTAGGATAACCCTTGTTTGATACCGTAATATAATTACTTCTTCCACATCGGTTGAGTAATTCCCCACACCCTTTGCGTTGTACTCATTTTAGTACACGATACCCTAGTTAACCCTCGAGCCTATCCTTTTCGCGGTTCTCATGATGTTTCGGTTTTTCGGAATATCAATGAAAACATTATTTACCCCCACCCCAAATATACACCCAAATCGCCTTAGCCTACCCCTTATGCACTCACTTTTAGTGCAAATGTTTGTTATCACCCTAAACCCTTAGTTCAATTATCTAGTTGCTTGCATAAGTTGCTAAGTCGAGTCATATCCTTTGTATCTGATTTTGGGATGATTGGGATTCATGGGAAAAGTTAAAGTTTATGAAATGACGGGAAGGAACGTTAAATTCAAATTCCCTTTGTTTGCGTAATAATGTACCCCAAGTGTTTTGATCTTTTCAATTGGGTCAAATTAGTGTTAGAGTAATAAAAACTCAAGTGTAGGGATATGCTGTAAATCCTAGTATTTTGATGTTATCATAGAGGATGGTAGAGTAAAGTGTATTAAAAAAAAAAAAAAAAAAAAAAAAAAAAAAAAACATACTACCATCCTACATCTATCCTTTAAATTTATGTTTGTTTATTTCCGTTACATAGAGTTTTAGAGTGTCGAGTCTTGGCTTAGCAACGCCATTCTTCATATGCATTTAACATAGAGATTTTGACTTACCACCACTAAAATGACCTATCCCACCAAACCCTTGTTTCCTACCGTAAGCCTAACATTACAACCCTTTAAAGACCTCTTTGATAGTCTTTCCTAGGTGCTTACGCCAAAGCGATGAATGTTTGATCTATTCTCAAGCCTATGGTAATCTATGTACTAGGACCGGTTAATGAGTGTTTATCTTCCATTTCAATTTTGTTATATTTCATATATACACCGAGAGAGATGTGAGTATCCAAACACCCATGTGAGATGCTAGTATGTAATTTCCGTGCTTGTTATGACTTTCTTGGGGCTTATATGTGTTGTGGACCGTTTTGAATTAATGCTTCATGACCCCAACTTATAAATTAATTGGCTAAAAGCACATTTGCTTGAGGACAAGCAAATAACAAGTGTAGGGATATTTGATAAGGTTTTAAAGGTACCATTTTGAGGGTCGTTTTAGTCCTTATTTGATCACTTTTGTATCCGTTATTGCTTAATATCGTTCCTTTTCACTTTTAGGTCTCTTGAAGGCAAAATCTTTGGAATGACACTTATTTGGACGAAAAGGCGAATATATGAAGAAAATGGCCAAAGTCAAAATCGAGACACTCACAATTCTTGAAAATAGAAGGCGGCGTCGGTTGCTAATGCGGCGCCGTCCGAGGATTTTGTGATGGTTGAACCCAAACTCCTATTTTCAAGTGACGACGAGAGAAGGCGGCACAATCCTGACAACCTTAAGGTGACGCCGTCACAAGTCGATCAAGTCACAACATGCTTGTGAAGTAATTGATATTGTTTTGGCCATAACTTTTGCATACGAACTCGGTTTAGGTGATTCAAAAGCCAGCGCGACCGGAACGAGAAAATCTACAATTTCTTGAAAAAATGGTCGTGACGCCGTCACTCTATAAGTGTGACGCGTCGCTCTTTGCCGACAGAAAATCGCCTATAAATATAACATTATAACTTCACTTTTGTAAGCCCTAAACCCTAAGTCCGATTCTAGGGTTTAGGTAGGTGTTTTTCCAGAACTTAAAGGGTTCCAAACACTCTATAAACATGTGTTGGTTTGTTTGTTAATCCAATCCTATGGTATGTCTTCAATTATCTTAATTGTTGCTTGCTCTTCATTAATTATGCTTGGCTAATTCATCTAGTGTCTGCTTATGATTGTGTGAAACTTGTATACAATTAATTAGATCTTATTGATTTCTTAGTGATGCTTGTGTCTATCTTCATCATTAGGGTGTGACAACTTCAATAAGTCTAATTGGTTTAGTTTATAATTCTTGCATCCTCATCTCTTGTTTGATTGGTTGATTCTTATCTTAGTTGACTAATGATCTATTAGTGCGTTAGGTCATTCGTTGTGTACTTAATGCTTGATTCATCTTTGTGAACCTTAGACTATAAATTACACGAGTAGTTGTAGGCTAAACCATCCAAAGATCGCCTTAGAGTAGGAGTTTATAAATCACTTGTGGGTTTGTAGACAAGACCCTTTGGTAAATTCAAAGAGTTAGGAGAAACGCATACCCTACAACCTTAGACACACAACGCAACTAGGAATAAGGGCGTGACAATTCAACCATCAATAGGACGTGACAATTCGGTGGGTAGAATTGGATAGCTAGCAAGGAGTAATACATCATAAGTAGATACGCTTCACGTTCTTGGTAGATCCCTTAGTTAGTTAGTATCTTTTGGAATAGTTGACTAGCAACTAATTCCACCCTCCCTCAAAACCCGAGATTCGTACCTTTCCATTCCATAAAATATAAAAATACAAAATAATCATCCTCACCTTTAGACTTAAATCGACATACTATTCACCTAACGAAACTATTCCCCAGAGAACGATATCAATACCCGTGGCTTACCTAATTACTACACTACAACGATTAGGTTCACTGCATAGGGTGTTATAAAACTTGCTCAAGAAAAGGAAGTTCCTTTGACCCCGAACGCACGTGTGGCGTTATCAAAAGGTACCATTTTGAGGGTCGTTTAAGTCCTTATTTGATCACTTTTGTATCCGTTATTGCTTAATATCGTTCCTTTTCACTTTTAGGTCTCGTGAAGGCAAAATCTTGGAATGGCACTTATTTGGACAAAAGGCGCGAATATATGAAGAAAATGGCCAAAGTCGAAATCGAGACACTCACGATTCTTTGAAAGTATAAAGCGCGACGTCGAGTGCTATTTGACGCCGTCCCAAAATTATTGTGACGGGACGAACCCAAAACTCGTGTTTCAAGAGGCGGCGTCTAGTTGTGAAAGAGTAGGCCGTCGCTACTCGAACGGCCTAGATGCAATCCGACGGCGTCGAGAAGAAAGGACGGCGTCACGGACATAAGGTGACGCCGTCGCAAGGTTAACGTGGCCAAGCGAAACCCTAATGGCGGCGACACGGCGGCGTCACTAAACATAAGGTGGCGCGTCGCAATTGTAATCTTATATATAGAATCCGAATTTTTCGGTCTTTGTGTGGAGAGTCTTTGAGTAAAACCTAAAACCGAACCTAAGGTGTCTTGTACAGTATTTTAGGGTTTTAAACCCTATCTTACACCAAGATAAGTCTTTACTTCATTAATTCAATTATGTCTTTGATTATTTGTGTGTATGCTTGCATGTTCTCCATGTCCGCTAATTTATTTGTGTGTTTGCTTAGGAAGTATGAAACTTAATTATTAAATATTGATTGGTTGTTTCTTATCTTAGTTGATTAATGATCTAGTAATGCGATAGGTCATTCGTTGTGTATAATGCTTGATTCATCTTTGTGAACCTTAGAGTATGATTACACGGTGATTGTAGGCTAAACCATCCCAAGGCGCCTTAGAGTAGGAGTCTATAATCTCTAAGTGGATTTGTAGACAAGACCCTTTGTAAGTTCAAAGAGTTGGGAGAAAGCATACCACAACTTTAGACACACAACGCAACTAGGAATAAGGCGTGACACTCAACCATCAATAGGAGATAATTAAGGAGTAATACAAACTAAGTAAACACATCTTTAAACTATCATCGAGCACACATTAATTAGACATAGACTCCCACAACCTTAGTTTAGATAATTAGATAATAGTAGAGTAATCGGTGAAATACCAACCCCCAAATCCAATACCGAGATTCGTACCTTTCTATTTTCATAAAATATAAAAGATAAAAATAATCTTCCTCGACCTTAACCTTAGCGTAGTAACTCCTACTAGCATTCCTATTCCCAGAGAAGCGATATCAATACCGTGGCTTACCCTAATTACTACACTACAACGATTAGGTTCACGCCTGGGGTGTTATAAAACTTGCTCGAAGAAAAGGAAGTTTCCTTGACCCCGAGCGGCGCGTGTGGCGTTATCGATGAAGCCACGGGTATTGATATCGTTCTCTGGGGGAGTAGGAATGCTAGTAAGAAATTACTATGCTAAGGTTGGGGTTGAGGAAGATTATATTTTATCTTTTTTATATTTTTTAGAAAATGGAAAGGTACGAATCTCGGGGTAATGGATTTGGTGGGTTGGTATTTCTACCGATTACTCTACTTATCTAATTATCTAACCTAAGGTGAGTGTAGTCTATGTCTATTGTTGTGTGCTCTTATGATGATTAAATATGTGTTTACTTAGATGCTATTACTCCCTAGTTATCTCCTATTGATGGTTGAATTGTCACGTCCTTATTCTTAACGCATTGTATTTTCTAAAGTCGTAGGGTGTGCTTTTATCCCTAACTCTTTGAAGCTACCAAAGGCTAATGACTACGAAATCTCTAGGATTCATAAACTTAACACTAAGGTTTTCTTTGGATTTTTAGCCTACAATTCCACTAGTAATTATAAACTAATGTTCACAAAGATTAATCAAGCATTAAAAACACAACGATAGCTTTAAGCACTCCTAAGCCAATTACAATTAAGATAAGAGACAACCAATCAATATTCAATAACTATGTTTCATAGATCTAAGCAAACACACAAGTAATTTAGCCGGACATGGAAAACATGCAAGCATACACACAAACAATTGAAGACATAATTGAATTAATGAAGTAAATCACTTATCTTGTTGTAAAATAGGGTATGAAATCCTAAGATACTGTCCAAGACAACCTTGGTTCGGTTTAGGTTTTACTCCACAAAACTACCTCTCTAAAATACTGAAAATCCGAATTCTATATATAGTGTTACAATATGCGACGGCATCACCCTTTAATTGTAACGCCGTCGGGTCGCCGCCATTAGGGTTTCGTCTTGGCCACGTCAACTCTGTGACGGCGTCACCTTGTGCTTGTGACGCCGTCGGCTTCAATCTCTGACGCCGTCGGGATCCAAATCTAGGCCGTCTGAGTTGCGACGCTCTACTCTTTTAAACCTGATGCCGTCACTTGTAAATTAGCAATTTTCTCTCTGAGTCGTCTCAAGGTGTGTCGCGACGGCGTCACATTTAAGCAATGACGCCTTCCCCTTCAGTTCCAGCAGCCTGAGTGTCTCAATTCTTGACTTTGGCCATTTTATTCATATATTCGCGCCTTTTCGTCCGAATAAGTGTCATTCCAGCAATTTGCCTTCAAGAGACCTAAAAAGTGAAAAGGAACGAAATTAAGTAGTAACGAAACATAATTGATCAATTAAGGCTTAAATGACCCTCAAAAGTGTACCTTTAAATCCTTATCATTCACCATATTCATCCCCTTCTAATTCATTGAGACTGGATTAATAGAAAACATATATAAAAGGACTTACATGGTTAATCTCGGACCATGGAATAGAGTACCTTTCTCCATTAGCATACCACAAAGGCAGTGAGTTTTGGTGGTGGTGGGTTGTTGTTGGTCATGGTGGCGATGACTGTTAAGTCGTTTGAAGGAGGGGTAGAGAAGAAAAGATGTGGAATGGTCTGTTCTTATTAAGTCCATTTCAAATCCTTCTAAGGGTGATGAAAAAAGAATATTGTACAAGAGGAAGCACGAAACAACAAGGAAAGATGTGGAACGAGCTTTCGGTGTGTTAAAGAAGAAATGAAAAATGCTTAAAGTTCCGGCTCGAGGGCTGTATAAATAGAATCTACAAGATATTGTGTATACATGTATCATTACATAATATGATCATCTGACACAAGCAGCGGGCGATATGTCCTACATGGTGCTCGCAGAGGGCCACCGTGATCATGATCCGTTAAGATCCCATGCATAATCCTTAGTAGTTACTCAAGAGATAATGGACCGATCAACTCATCTAAACTTAAAATCTGATTTGGTCGAACACGTTTGGAGAGACAGTGGAAATGCAGACAATCAAGAGATTGAAGGCGAAGACGAAAGTGACGAAGACACAACTGACGATGGATTTTTTGTGATGTTTTCAGTTTTTAATAAGTATTGTAATGTCTACGTTTTATTCGTTTAAGTTTTAATTATTGTTGTAGTGTTTAAGTATTTTTATTAATGAAGTTTAATTTTGTTTTCAAAAATATTTGAATTAAAAAAAAAAAAGAAAAAAAAAAAAAATCACAGGCCACCACTGCTACCAGCCTTATGCATGTTAGTAAGGGTGTGTTTGGGGATGGGCTTATGGGGCTTGGGCTTCTAAAATAAGTCGGCTTCTAAAATAAGTCGGCTTCTAAAATAAGTCTCGTTTGTTATGCGAACTTATGAAATCATAAGCCCCTAAAAAGGGCTTAAAACTTTAGCCCCATAAAAGGGGCTAAAAACTTTAGCCCGAGGCTTATGAACCATAAATTACATATTTACACTAAAAAATATCTAACATATACCATAAAACTCATTTAATTATATCATTTTTAGCAATTTTGCAATAATAAGCCCCAGGCTCAGCCTATTTGCCAAATAAGTCTACAAAAATACAAATTTCAACTTTGGCTTATAATAAAAGCCCTAAGCCCCAACCCCAGCTCATTGCGCCTAACATACCCTAAGTATGTATTGTTGTGTCTTTTGTTAAATGAGTAGAGTGAGCTTAGGCTAGCCCCAATGAGGGATTCAATCCCTCTTTTCCACTGCCACGTCAGCTTTCTCTCCCGTGACCTTCGGCGATTAGGTGCCCGATGAGGCGACCAAGTTCAAATTTTATTTTATTTTATTTTTATTTTATTATTTTTTTAAAAAAAACATTTTAACACAATATAAAATTTCATTAATAATTAAACGTTACATAATAATTCAAATAAAATTAAACAATTCTGAAACTTATTAAAACATTACAACACTTATTCAAGGTTGTGGCGTGCCTTGATCGCCTATTTGAGTTTACGCATTGTTTGGCGTTCTATTCTTGGGCAAAGATGGGTCGATTGGCGTGCAGCAGAACATGAGATCGCATCATATTTCTTTTGAGCCTCTAATTCAACTTTTCGTTCTTCTAGTGCCAATTTTTGTCTTCCCTTGCTTCTTTGTTCTTTGTAGCTCAACTCGATTTGCCATTGTTCTAGCTCTTTCTTCTTCAAACCATAGTGCGGTGCGCGACTCCTTCTTCGCCCCAAATGCCACGGACTTGATCTTGCCCCACTTCTCGGCAACACCTTCCATAATCCTATCTTTCGAAGACTCCGAAGATTTCTTTTTATTCTTCTTTGCGGCATCACGACCAGTTGGTCTATTAGGCACAAACGAAGGCACATCCGAGTCGGTTGAAGTCCTTGCTTTTTTGTGTCCCTCATCTTGGCTTAAAAAATCCGGCATCTCATTATCCTTCCAAGCAGAATGGTCCCTCAAAATCTTCCAACAATGCTCCAAAACAAACGGATGACCACACACTACTTGGTATTCATCACACGCGTGTATAAGCGGTGAGGTCATTCTCACCACTTCGTAATTCGACGGCATTGTTGTAAATGGCACAAAAGTGACCAACTCTAGGGCGAACCCTATTTTTCCACTTTGTAACGATAGAGTTATGCGTTCTTTACGCACCAACCTCCTTCTCAAAGTAAGCAATTACTTTCACCAAAATCCTCTAGCATTTTGGTTGTTTCGTTACACTATTCTCGGATACATCACACCAAGCGTTGCCAAGGCGATCTCATCTTCTTTGGTCCAAGGCACCGAATCATTCTTGCCTTCTTTCTCGATGACCTTCTTCTTCGCCTTAGTAGCTCGTTTCTTTGGTTTAACCGGACGTCTCTTCTCGACATTCTTCTTCTTCGTCATCAAGGTTGATCGAATCGTGATACGATCCATGAGCCGAACCGGTACCCGAACCGTGATACTCTTGAGCGGATAACCCGATCCGGTTCAGCATAAAATTAGGATTGTTGTACAATTGGTCATCAAAATCAAAACCCTCAAGATTAATACGGTTAACAGGAGAATATTCTTGATAGTTTGAATATGAAGCGTTGATGAATCCATTGTTGGACGGTACAGATTAGTGTGACCCATACATAGATTGGTTGCTTGACGGGAGTAGCTTTGTTGTTGTTGTTGGTAGTGGATGTTTTGTTGCGGTGGAACAAATGGACGATTCATACTAAATGGATTGTTAGGGTGTTGTTGTGGAGCTTGTTGGGATGGATATTGAAACCGGGGTTGAAATTGATTATTGGTGAGACACCGGTTAGCGGAAGTCGGATCGGTGTTAAAACATGCGGGGCGTTTGTGACAAGCGGGATTTTACGCCTTTGGTTGGTGGTGTTTTCTTAGACATTTTTGATAAAGAGGATCGTGAGATTTTTGATAGAGAGGATTGTGAGATTTTGAGTTTTAGTTTGTAAAATGTTGTGAGATTTGTGATGAGATTTTAGTTGTATTTATAGGGTAAAATGTTTTTTTTTTTTTTTTTTTTTTGTTTTGGATTGCAGCGTAAACTAGGATCAAGAACTTGGATTTAAGCGTTGGAAATGTCGATCGGGACAACGATCTAATTGGGTAAATAAGGAGGCGATCGACAAGGGTGGCAGTGGGGCAATCGACACCCACTCGATCTCCAAATGCCTCGATCGACAGCGATTGGGGTTCATTGGGGCTAGCCTTAGATAAATAAAAAAGATGGTGATGTGAGAATAGAATAAGATGAGGGTAGTAAGTGAAAAAGAAAAAGAATAATCCCGCGCGTGAGGGTATGAAATGATTTGAAATTGGGATTATCCCTCCTCCTCCTCCTGCCCCCAAAATCAATTTTCTTTTCTTTTGTTTCTTTGTTTGAAAAACCAACCAACAAACAAACAAATCAACCAACCAACCCTAGAAAGAAGGAAATCTTTGAATTGATTTGGAAAGTAAATAGTACAGTAGTAATTTGGAAACAAAGGATGTCTTTGTCTTTTAGATCCAACTCCAAGTCGTCTTCGTCTTCTCGATACAATTCATTTGAAAAGCAAAAGCAATTAAGGTCATCATCCGATCCATCTCCATGTTCATCGACCGACCAACTCCCCAAAATCCAATCAAAAAATGTTGCATCAACAACACTCGCCAAATCCAAAACCACAAGTAACAACAATAGTAATAATTTGAGTGGTATGGTTAAGAAGTACTTCATGGAGAAGAGATCTTCATCCGCTTCTAAGTTAATGGTTCCGGACCCAAACACCTTCATTGATTTCAACAACAAAAAGAATAACAAGGCAGCTGGACTGGGTGGATTAATGCATAAAAATAAATGAGTTCGCTGAATGGATATTGAATATAGGCAAGGGAAACATAGGTGGTAAAAATGACGGTCATGCAGAGGTAGAATTCCCCGAAGAAATGCTTATCCCTGATTCTGATGATCATGTGGAAGCTGTTTGCCAGGAAATTTACGGTAACTGGGAGGAAAATTTGTGGGATCCGTCATATTTTCAAGATCGAGCTATTCTTGCACCCACACACGAAGAGATAGACAAAGTGAATGAACGAATGATGTCCAAATTTCCAGGTTGGGAGAAGGTATGTTACAATTCCGATTCTGTTTCCGATGTAGATGTGGATTTCAAGTACGACGAGTCCATGTATACAACAGAATTCTTAAACACAATAAGAATGTCCGGTATTCCACATCAAAAGTTAGTTTTGAAGATTGGCGCTCCAATAATGTGTTTGTGCAAGATAGACCAAAGAGGTCGTCTTTGTAATGCTACAAGGTTGTAAATAGTTAGAAAGGGAGTAAATAACATCGAGGCAAAAATCATGTCCGGTGGTAAGATAGGGACAGTTGTCGCTATTCCTCGCATGAATATTAGCCCATCCGATAAGAAGATGCCTTTTAAGCTAAACATGAGACAATTCCCGATATCTATTTGTTTTGCCATGACAATTAACAAAAGTCAGGGCATACATTATCGAAGGTGGCCCTATTTTTGTCAAAACCTGTTTTTTCACACGGACAATTATATGTAGCCGTATCAAGGGTAAAAAGCAAAAAAGGCCTAAAAGTATTATGTTTAGACATTTTGATTGGGCCTAAACCGTCAAGTCTAACAGACTTAAAACTGCTCAGACACAAATGCAATGAAGTCCTGGAGAATATATTGAATTCCCGGGTCGTTTAGTCCCAAGGAGACTCAATGGTGTGTGCAACACTGATTCAGACGATAGAATGATCACTAATGATAGCGATCAGAAAGGATTTAGATTGAATATTATACTACTGAAAAAGTTTATAAATTAAAGCGACTTAAATGCAAATTAAGAAAATTAAAAAGATAAAAGATATTAAATAAACGCTATCACTATTTTTAAAGTGATGAACGTTTAAAACCTAAAACTTACGTTTAAATCAAAAATTACGTAAACGTATAAATAAAAACGTGAAACTTATACAATATAGATCCTAAAAATATGAAAAATACATTTTTACAAACCTAATGATAAAAGAAAATTATTAGAAAAGAAAAATTATTTTTACAACTATTTATTTAATTATTATTAATTAAAAACTATTTTAAACTATTTAATAATAGACTAAAATAAAAGAAAATATGAAATAAGACTAGAAAAATAAAATTAAGATTTAGAAAAATCTAAAATATGATAAAACTAATTTTAAAACTGAAAATATATTTTTCACACTTTTTATGTATTTATTATTAATTTAAAACTATTTAAAACTAATTAAAATGCTAGAAAATACTTTTTAAGCTAAGAAAATTATAGAAAAATACTTTTTAGGCTATTTATATTTATCTTAAATTATTAAAATTGAAAAATTATTTTTTGGAACTTTTTCTTAATTAATTGTATTTAAAACTAATTAAAAATGCTTAAAAACTAGATTAAATCAAGAAAAATAGCAAAACACCTTAGAAAAATCTGAAAATTTAAGGAAAACTATAAAATTATATTTAGAAGCTAGGAAAAATATAAAAACAAGGGCTTATATGGAGGAATATGCAACTGATGAAGGAGTGCTTATTGAAATAAGCACTTGATAAGCCAAAAGCTCACCAAAAGCTACCAAACTGATAAACAAGCTATAATAAGCTAAAGGAACTAAAATGGAACAAGTTTCAACAATCCCTAACCTCTGAAACAACAAGCTCAACAGATTTGATGTTGAGAGCTTATATGCTAAAACAGGATCTGGGGGTCTACTTTAAGCCACTGCACATGAATCAAAATAAGCTGAAACTGAAAAGCACAAGCTGGATCCTACACTAGACCTAGGTGAGACCTTGTAAACCAAAAACCAGACTTAGTAGAGCCCAAATAAACTCTACATAAGCTCTGCAAAAACTCCATAAGCCACATGCGCACTTGATGCCTGCATGGAGGTTTGACAGCAAATTGACAAGCTCTTTTGAGCTTTTAGAAAAAATTACAAAATTTCACTAAAATAGACATAAGAAACTAGACCAGAAGCACTTTCCAAAACTACAATTTTCATGAGGATTGACTCAAAAATGAGTGAATGAAAAATCACTCTCAGTTGGCCAAAACTGAGTTTTTGCAATTTGACTTTTGATGAAAAAAAATGGAAAGTTGACTAAACTGATTTTTGATCTAGATTTATAGACTAGAAATGATGTATTATGATGAAATGAGACTAATGAAAGCTATGTTTAAGATATTGGAACATAAAACAAGTTTTTGGCTTGCTACAATTCCAATAGTGGAGCTGCTAAGGGAGATTTGATGATTTTTTTGACTTTGGGTGATTAGCAAGCAAAAGTAATGACTCAAATGAGCTAATATGAACTTAACAAACATGAAGTAACAAGTAATTACCATCGCACTAGTTATTAACACGGTAACAAAGTGAACCAAACACCCTTAAAAAGCGAAATGCTGTTGAAATGAGAACAAACACCGAACCGGAGGGTACTTCTTGATCAAGCGATTTTACTTGACACGATTACAACTAGATAAGCACATAGAAACAAGTTGTGACCACAGATACTCTTATAAGCAACAGCTGCAATATGACTAAAATGAAAAGTGAGATAGGTAACTCACAACTTTATCCAGCTGGTGCAGGTTAAAACAAACTCCAAATCCTACTCTAACCTACCAAATCTAACCCATGATACTCACTGCAACACCAGTAACCATTCCAATTCCAATATGAGTCTAAGAGTTGACTTTTGTTGACCCTGAACCTAAATTACTTAGACCTTGAATGTGAGCTAATACAAAGCTTAAAATGAACTTATACAAGCTTGATTGAGATTAAATATAAGCTTCTGAAAGTTTAACATGAGATTTTAAGGTTGAAAATTTCAACAGTAACTGAAATGTAGAGTTTAGCTAAAAACTTGTATTGAAAACTCAAAAGCTTAATACAATGATTCATTAACTTGAAAGTGATACAATGAGCTTGAAATTACACCATTTCCATTTAAACTAAGACAATAATTTAAAAATCGACATAAGTAAAATTTATCAAAAACTAACTACTCCCCTATTCTTCTCTCAATCTTCTCTTTTATAACTCCACATGCTTCCACTTGTCCACTGAGAAAATCCCACTAGGAATTGAGACCATTGGATGAGTCAAGGAAATAATAGCCGTTTGATTATTTTTTCGCGCCAAAATGGGTCATTAGCGATTGAGGTTGAGTGAGTTGGATGAGAGATCATTTAATGGTTTTGTAGTTGTGTGGAGGTGGGGAACAAGGAGAAGACAAGGGTGAGGCGGGGAATGGGTTTGGAGTGATTCGAGGATGGTGGGTGAAGGAGAAAGTCTTGGCGGGTGTTTTATTTGATTGGGGTGAGAGTTGGTTGACGGGTTGTATTAAAGGGCGGTATAAAGGTTATTGGATTGGGCTTGGCTTAGTTTGTAACAAGGGTCCATTGGTTTAGTAACTAGATAACACAAGGACCAAAGCGTAATTATGCCAAAGTTAAGGACCAAAGCGTCACTTCAAAAATGTAGCCCAAGGGTTGGTTTTGACAATCTCAAATAATATAAGGACCATATTTGCCATTTTGAAAATTCCAAGGACTAAACATGACATTTTCAAACTTTAGGGACTAAAGTTGTAATTTTGCAAATTTTAAACTTTGAAGGGTTTGTTTTAACAACTTTTGAATCCCATTGACCTTAAATGACATTTTCATTATTTTGATATACCGGGGATTTTTGACAACTTTTGAAACTTGGGGACTAAAGCGCCAATTTTGCAAATTTGATACATTTTCATCGATTTTGATGTTTTGCATTTAAAACATATAAAACACTTGTTTGTGATATTTTTATCATTTTGATGTGTTTTTGAGTGTTTTCAGATGTTTTTGCAGTTTAAATGGTACAAAAATGATGAGTATTTAGACACTCATCAACATTGATGGCAGCCATCGCAAATCACACAACTAACGTCGTGTACAAAGAAGTTCTACATCAGCTTTAATTTTTTTCAATCTTTTTTCATATGTTTGTATCATTTAAACCATACTAGCAGGGTACCCGCGGGTTGCGGCGGCGGGTACTCTGAAATAAAAAATTTCGGTAAATCATGTATTTTAGTTTATTATTCTTTTTTTGACAATAAATTTCTGGATATCAAGAGTTTCATGTGACGTATTTTAACTCCTTAACTAAGGAATTTATTTTGTCTTTTTGGGTCTCTTTAAAGCGATTCGTATAACATGAGCCCGTTTACTACGTGTCCGTTTAGCCCGTGCACGTCTGCCCCGTGCCCGTGCGGGCTCGAGCCCATTTGGCCCGTTGCCCGTTCGGGTTTGGATATTGGTATAATGTGTTTTATTATTTGTATTAGTGACATTTAATGCATGAATTGTGTTTAAGTTGGTTGTACAATATGTTTGATAATTTGTATTTTTTATGTAAGGGGTGTTTTAATAATTGCATTAATTGTATTTATTGAACAATTAATTAATTGACTACATTAAATATTTTGACTACATTAATAGCATTAAACTGGTGTTTTGTTTTTTTAATATGCGCATTAAAGTGGTGTATATTATGCTTCGTGTCTTGTAAGTATGAAAATTAAGAGTGAAAATGTGCATTAAAGTGGTGTACATTATGCTTTTTATCTTGTACGTCTTAAAATTAAGAGTGAGGTGCCTTCGTGCATTATATGTAGTATAGATATTCAAGGTTCTTTTATTTAAGCATAATTATCTTTTAAGTTTTTTTTAGACATTTGAGTATTTTTAGATTTTTGCCATTATTTTTAGGCACTATTATGTTTTAATGTTTTTAATACTACACGATTATTTATATTACTTCATTTATCTTTCAACATTATACATTTTAGCGTATCTAATTTTTACAACATGTTTTTGTACTACAATTTTATGTTTAATAATAAAATTTTAAGCTAGCCGGCCAGCGACCGAGCCTTAGGCTAGTGCCTATATAAAAAACACTAATATATTGATTTAGTTCATCTTGTTTACTTTTATTCTCATAGACATGTTAATGAAAAATGAATAGAATATTGACAATGATCTTAGGTTTGTTTCACATTCGTGTATCTTTACATTTGAGGTTTGTTGGTTTGATCGTCTTCTTATTTACTGATTAGTCTTTTTTATTGATATTTTTATAGCTTCATCCCCTTGTTAATCGTTCTCCACATCCTATGTTTTGCAACCTTAACTTGATAAACTGGAATTGGGATGACGTTATTGTCATCTCAAGTGATGATGATGATGAAGAAGAGGAAGAAATTCCAACGCCAAATGTTGCGACTTGAGTAATTGGTCGGAAAAAGGTCTATTTTAAACGTTATACGAAACACTCACCACAATATCGCATATTGTTAATTGTTTGCCGTTAGGCGCGGGTACTCGCCTAGTGTTAGTAAGTATATATATTGTTGCGTGGTTTTGTTAAATGAGTAGAGTAGGCTTAGATAAATAAAAAAGATGTGATGTGAGAATAGAAGAAGATGAGGGTAGTAAGTGAAAAAGAAGAAGAATAATCCCGCGCGTGAGGGTATGAAATGATTTGAAATTGGGACACCCCGCCTCTCCTCTTCTCCTGTCCCCAAATTAATTTGCTTTTCTCTGTTTGTTTGAAAAACCAACAAACAAACAAACAAACAAACCAACAAACCCTAGAAAGAAAGAAATTGAATTGATTTGGAAAGTAAATAGTACACTAGTAATTTGAAAAGAAAGGATGTCTTTGTCTTTTAGATCCAACTCCAAGTCTTCGTCTTCGTCTTCTCGATACAATTCATTTGAAAAGCAAAAGCAATTAAGATCGTCATCAGATCCATCTCCATGTTCATCGACCGACCAACTCAACGTCACCAAAATCCAATCCAAAAACACAACAACACTTGCCAAATCAAAAACCACAAGTAACAACAACAACAGTAACAATTTGAGTGGTATGGTTAAGAAGTACTTCATGGAGAAGAGATCTTCATCCGCTTCTTCTAAGTTAATGGTTCCGGACCCAAACACCTTCATTGATTTCAACAACAAAAATAAGAAGGCAGCTGGACTGGGTGGATTAATGCATAAGAAGCTCTTTGGTAGCGGCGGCGGAGATGGAAACAACAAAACCAAGAGCAGGAAGGCGTTGACGGAATTGAAACAACCAAATAATAATAATAATAATGCCGTGAATGCTCGTACTTTAGCGATGGTGTTAAAAAGTGAGAGGGAGCTTCTGAGTCAGACTAAGGAGCAGGCGGCCGAGATTATCCAACTCAAATCCATCCTTAACGACAAAAACACTGAGGTTGCTTCCCTACTCTTTTAATAATTTTATTATAATTCGACTATATATATATGCTCCTGTTTCTTTGTTTGTTTCATATTCGAGTTATATTTGGAACTTGTATCTAGGACTATTCCTTCTCAACTCCTGCCTGTGTTTGATATCCAATACCATTCATTGCCTCTAACGCGAATTACTAGACACACGTTTTGTTAGCGGGCGTCTGTTTAACCTTATCTTGTGGCCTTTGTTAGGCTTATGCTTAAAACTGCTTATTATCATGACTAATAACCTTATAACCTCTTGTTGAGTGTTTTGATTACCTTATTAGCTAGCTTTAAAGTTACCTTTAAACACTTTGATATAACTTGACCGTTTCTATAATTATGAAACATGTTCTCAACTGTAGTTCTTAATCATCATAGAGATCTGTCAATCGCAAAAGAAGACAATATAAGTATATAACAATAATCTGTGTGGTTGCATCATTCAACTAGAGGGTAGTTAAAGACACAATTTAAAACAATGAAGTTAATGAATGAGATGTGAGGTGATGTCCGAAAACAGAGATAAAAATCGTCATGTGTTACTATGATGTCGTCTTTTATGTAAGCTGTTCAAATATAAAGATTTGTCTAAGTAATTTCGGGAGTCTTTTTAAACAATAGCCACAAAATAAGCCTAACCTTGCTTAAATAACCCACAAATGGGGATTATTAAAATCCCCCTAAATAAGCTCATAAGCTTATATTATCCAAACACTCAAGTGGGCTTATTTTTGTTATATAAGCTCATAAGCTAACAAGGCCCTTAAATAAGCTTAAACAAACACCCCCTTATACTTAATTAACCTTGTGGGTATGTTTTTGTTGCGACAGTAAATGCCTTCTAAGTAGACTTTTGAAAGCTTTATAGCAACTGTTCTAAAAGCGATTTTATAAGTGAATGTGAATTCTTCCTTCATGGCGGCCATTTTGTGCTAGAAATTTATCTCATCCAAATTAGGAGTCATGCCAATGTATTAAAATCTGCAGGTTGATAAGTTGAAAGATCTGTGTTTGAAACAAAGGGAAGAGATAAAGGCGTTGAAAAGTGCCATTCTCTTCCCAGATACTACACAGCTCCAAGGACTTTTACACAAGCAGGATTCTGAACTCAAACAGGCCAAACATATCATCCCTACTCTGCAGAGGCAGGTTACGTCTCTCACCGACCAACTTCAGTGCCTTGCTGAGGATCTAGCAGAGGTTGGTGTATTAATCTAAATCCTAAACTGTTTGTATGCCTTTTTGGATGTCTAATTGTTTATATGTGTTGGTGATAGGTGAAAGCTGACAAATATTCAGTCATGGGATGCTATGATGGTCTTGTGAGCTCTCCAAAAACACCGGCATATGAGCAAGACGAAGCAACCAATTCTCTGGTAAGAATATCAAAATGATGATGCATAACCGGCCCAACATGTTCCAAGTAACTGGATTATGTCATACTTACATATATGTATATATTATATGATTCAGGAGTTGAGCTCGGGGGACTTCACAACCCCAGGTAGTCCAGACGACTTGTTCTTAAATGATTTAAATCCTTGTTTGACACCTTATGCCAAGTCTAAGTCTAAGGTAAGCAGAAATAAGATTTTTGGATCAACACACATATCTTTCTTTCCTTGCATTCTCTTTAACATTCAAGAACGAACAATGCAGGAGTTTGAAGTCATGGAATACCGTTCATGTATGGAGAATTCATCATATAATAATACCACAACAAGGTGTCATGAGATTGGCTTTGGCTCTCAAGGCAGAAAGCTGTCCAAGAGTTCGAATGATGCCAAGTCTGCCAAATCCGGGATGATTTTTGGTCGCAGGTCAGATGAAAATAAATACACACATGGTAAGCATATGCATTACTAGACAATCGTTCAGGGACTAGTTTCCAGTCTTGCTATGGAATGTGAAATTTATACCCATCACCTTTGTATTTTAAGTTGTTGTCAAGTTCTATAATAATACTACAAAATAAACCTGTTTATCATGTACAACTGTCTTCTGGACTATGGAGTGGTACATTATTACCATGAATGGGGAAGTAAATGCTTGTATTGCACTAGTACTTTAGTAGTATGCTCTGTATCGGTAAATTGGAAAAACTAAAGCATAGGATTACATAAAAAAGATGGCGTTTTTTTCAGACGTAAATACAGGAAAGTTTCAAGTTCTGGGAAATAAATTCTAGTACTATCTTGTTGATTGGCGCCATAACTTATGATCTCTTGCAAGAGATGAATTCTACTATCTTGATGATTGCAGCATAAGATATATTATGCTCACCTGCTGTTTACTTAGTTATAATTATAAAAACAAGTAACTTCTCTCATCTGTTTTATTTCACATCGTAAACGCTAACATTCTGATCACATCCTAAAGGCTAAAGATAATCAAAGCTTATACAACCATTGCCTGAAGTAACAGCGATGATTTGGCTTCACCACCCGGCACTTGTCTTGCTCCCTTTATTTCCACCATACAAGCGGAAGAGGCTAAATGCTGATATACCAGAGACCGCGATCATGCTTCCACATACAAACACTGAACTTGCTATCCCTTCTCCAACTTGGTTGCAGAATTTACCATACATATTGCAGACCTTCATCCATTGAAGTTCCGGTTCACCCAATTTGGCAAACGCTGCTGATTGGGCTGCACTTCCTATTGCCGCCACTATCATGTAAGCCATAAGCTGCAAAGATGAATGGAAATATAAATATATCAAAAAGTTTGGAGCATTAACACATTACATGATACCATTTTCTCTAATTTCACCATAATTCTAGGGCCAGGGTGTGTTCACTCTAGAATAACACTTCATACTACTAATGATCTTACTTGTCTCATATACATTTCTATGGCGTTGAGTTTTACTCTAATTGTAATCCCCCATATATACTTAGTGGGGAGAGGTGGAGTCCTACGAAAACCTGTCCCTGTTGACTAGTAAATTAAGGGTCCATAGTATGGGTAATTTCAGGAGTATTGAAATTTAAATCGAATCCTTGGTCCCAGAATACTAGAATCAATAAAGTGACGTGTGGACTCAGATACCAGAAAAATAAATTGTACAATAAATGTTTACAATAAATACAGAACAGAGTTAGGTGTTTGGCACAGAGAGGAAAGAAAATTAGAATATAGAATTCAAACTAGTATTCTAAATGCTACTGCTATTAGTTAATGCATAGATTTGTATTCAAGCACTGACATAGATCAGGATTGTTCTAGCAATCTAGCGGTTGATCCATCCATCTAGGTACCAACTATCCTAGCTATATTCACAATCCTAGGGGATAGAGTCATTAAAAATGATTAAGCTGTATGATTGTACACAATGAGTGAAAGAAGAATAGTACTGTATGTATGAATACCTGATCACCAGAGAAAATAAGCCATGCCAAAGGCTTGTTAAAGAGCACACTTCCTCTAACCATACTCACAACACACCTCAGTATTTGTATCAGTGAATAGGCTGCAGCTATCCCATTGGCCACCACGAAAAACCTGCAAATTTTCATACATATGTATCAAGAAACAAAAGTTAATGAGCAAGTAATTGAACAAGAGACAGATGACATACACAAGGATTTCATGTCTGTGTATTTGGCTTTCTTCTTAATAGTAAAGATTTCTTGAACTTGAGTGTCAGTAGCCACAAGAAGAGCAGCAACAAGTGCCAACCCACAAATCACACTCCTCAATATCAACTCAGAGACCCTCACTCTTCTATCAACCAATTTCATATTCCCAAGTGCAGGAGCAGCAGCAGCAGGACTCACACCAACACCTTGCAAATAACTAGTCATTTTTATTTGCAAACAGGAAGGAGCTGAGATAATGATAGCAGTAAATAACTAAGAGAGTCAATTATATTCTAGTGGGGGAGAAACACAATAATTATAGTATTTGACACTCAAAGGCAAAGCATTAAGCCACCCAAAAGTTCCATCACTTAAATAGCCAACCCACCTACTGCCATTATATATATATTTAGTATTTATTTTTTCTTGTTGCCTTTTCTTGTTACTTGCACTTAATTTTATTAATGGTATGTGGCATTGTGGCTTGACATGTATTTTTTCCCTTTTGATGATTTGCTTCGTTACATCTATATGACATCAACCAAGAAAATGGCATTGATACATACTTCTACATTTTATTCCTACTCACCCTCTTATCAATATAAAATATTACAAAGTGTTTTTCAATCATTATCTCTCTTAATCTGAAGTAGGGGGCTGATCATAAATAAAAACCGGATACCGAGATCGAATCCGAAAAAATCACTTGCAGTGTGATCGGTTCAATCGGTTCGATCGGTCTTTCGGTCCGGTCCAAAGGCTAAATTTTAGGGTTTGTGGTCCGGACCGACCGGACCGAACCGAGACCGAATTTGCCAAAAATGATAGACCGAGACCGGACCGCCGGTCCTTCGGTCCGGTCGGTTTCGGTTAGGTCCGATCGGTCTGGTCCATCCGGTCCATTTGCTCACCCTAATCTAAAGCGTCAGTTTTTTCACATGTCAAGGAATATCATCTCCCTAAAGAAAATTCTCTTATTCAAGAATAACAAGCTAGGTTGAATAGAGAACTGTTTAGTATGCTGATCAATTTTGATTTCTCTTTCAAAGAAAAATAAGGGGTGTTTGGCTAAATTTATATATTGGACTTATGCTTATATTATATATGCGGCTTATTATTTATGTATCATGAGCTTATAAGCTCTTACTAAGTGTTTGACTTATCTTATCATAATTAATAAGGTTAAAAAAAGTACATGAATATTAAAATGTTATAATTATTAAATGAAGTATAAAAGCCTTTTAATATAGTATTATAGTATCCTTACATAAGTCTACCCTTGTCATATAAGCTCATAAGCACAAACATATAAGCTTAGTCAAACACTTAATTAGACTTGTTATATAAGCTAATAAGCCAACTAAATAAGCTTAAATAAACACCCCTAAGTCGTTTTAGTATAAGTGGCAAAATAATTAAGAGGTTTTTTACATCCACTTAATATTCACAAACAAACTTACACATAATGATGTGGCATCACACTTGACGCCTTATTATCTTTTTATTACTAACTATTCTTTTTCAATAAATCATTTTGCTACTCCTCTTTTGTGAAAATATTTTTATAGAGTTTATGTGGTTATAGTATTTCTCAATAATTAATAAGCAGTATTTGTTTACAAGTTGTAAATCTATACTACTATATATAGTGTTTGAGACTTCCTACAAAAAGAAGACTTGAAAAGATTAAGACTACACAATTGCCATTTATGAAAAAAAAATTGTTGGGTTTTAAGAATTTCAAGTTCTAAAACTATATTTACAACAATTTAATGCACAAATATATCAATTTAACACATTTAATTAATGATATTATTAAAATAAACCCTCAATCAAAAGTACAATTAATATACTACATTGTACTAAATAATAATGCATAAATCATTTTTTTTTCTTTCTTTTTTATTTTTTTAAGCACACACTAAATAAAATTTATAAATCATTAATGATATTTACAATTCATTATTGATGGTTTTTTGTCATCTTTTTCATTTTGACTTCTCTTCTCATTTGATTTTAACTTTTAAATGTATATATATAAACTAGTATATGTTTTTTTATTACATCAGATTTTTTTTTTCTTTTTCCCTACATGCAAAATAAGTGGCTACAAATACATCACATATTTTTATTATAAAATCATCGCAAGTAACATGGAAGATGCGTCTAATATAAGGGCCCGTTTGATTTGTAGGTGCTTTTAGGATTATGATTTAAATTTGAATTATGATTTGATATAAAAGAAAAAATATATATTATAAAATAAATAAATAACAATTTAAAATTTTAGAAATTTTTTAAAATTAATTTTTATTATTAGAAAAAGACAATATGAGATATATGTGGTGTTTGTTCAAAAAAAAAAGGTTATATGTGGTGGATGTACAAATTGAGCCCGCACAACATAACTATAATTTGTAAACGTGGACATTTTGACATGATTTGAGAAATACCAAATTTAAAGAGTTGATTTCAATATTATAGGCCCACTATTACCAACCAAACAAGTATTTTTTTTACACCATTAATAGCTAAATCTATGACAACCCCTCAACCAAACGGCCCCTAAGTTATTGCATTTGAAAGAAATGACTAATATTACACTTTTTACCATTGTGATTTTAGGAGGTGGGTTTTGGTTTTGGATTTGGATTAATTGAATTTGAATATGGAGAGAGAGAAATAATATAAATTTGTATATTATCTATTTTTAAATGAATATAATAAATCTTATTGAAAGAAAAAATATATATAAGAAGTGAAGGTTAGAGATGAGCCCAATAGAGATGAGCCCAATGTAAGAATACTATTTATAAAAGTAGTGAAGTGAGTGATGGTAAATTTTGAGTATTCATGCCCTATCTAGTGACCCATAATATCATACCAAATAATCAAGAAATGGGCATCATCCTAAATTCAACACCTACAAGTATCAACCAAACGAGCCTTTAGTTTGATTCTCATTGAATTTCCACACAAGTATTAGGAAAAGGAGAAACACATATGAAAAAGAGGAAAATACATGTGATTAGATTAAAAGAGGAGGTGATAAAAACCAGCGGCGGAACCAGGAAAATAAAATGTAACGGGAAAATTTTTTGTTGACAATAACAACAAAATGTGTTAGAAAAAAAAACGAGTATCAAAATGAAAAATCGAGTATTGTTACTTAGAGATGAATGATTTATAAGGTTTTAGAGTGTTGAATGTTAGGTTTTAGTATGTGGGTGGGAGGCAATTTGAGTTTTAAGTGGAGGACACTTTTGAAAAACGTTCAAAATGGACACTAAAATCTTATCTTTTTTTTATCTAACCATGGAGAGCACCGCCCCTATACAACACACATACATCCGCCCTGATAAATACAACATTTTTTTAGTGCATATACATCATTTTCTTTAATGGAAAATTTTCATTAGATGCTACAAGAAGCTAGATAAGATCTATTACATAATATTTGTACAAGCAATTTTGGGGTTGTTAATCGAATCAAACCAACTAAGATTTGATTTTTTGCTCCTATGGATGATCGAAGAGTAAGAAAGGATCATAATCTCTTCTCTAACGGTATTTTTTTGGAATGGTTTGAGATCAAAGCATACCCTATTTTGACACCTGCATATGATCCATGTGGTTGTATGAACGACCACAATAAATTTCAACTTCCCTTTTGGATCGAGATCTACCGAAACCTAGTGGTTACAACTTTACGTAGCCTATACGTAAACCTTATTTAAAGACACACTTATCTCATTTAAACACAAATACGCCCCACAAAACGCAAATATTTTATTTTTATTCAGTTGTACATCATCAATTATATATAAAAGAATTGCAATGAACGTATTGGTACTCGAACTATAGAAAATATAATTAAATGAAATAAACTTTCATAAATGCTTTAATATGCACATTTGATGTGTTGTCACGTTAAAAATAATGACACGTGTCAGTTTTTCTAGTATGACAACACATCAAAATGTAAATTTTGAAACATTTTAAGAAAGTTGTTGCATTTAGTGATAATTTTTTATAATTCATGTATCAAAATAAGACTTTTACAAAAATTCATTGCTATTTGTACTTAAATATTAGGGTGCGTTTGGTTCATAGGTTTGAGAATAGGGAATGGGAATAGGAATGTTGAAAAGATGTTTGGTTCAGAAATATGGGTTTTAATATTGGGAATGAAACCCACAAATAAGGGTGTCCCCATACTTGTTTATAATAGTGGATTTAAAAATCTATTCTCATGCCCATTACAACATAACATCAAAACCATACCAATAGTAATTCTTAATTGCAAACCAAACGCACCCTTAACGTTTTAGTACCATGCATGGATTGGGTTGTGTGCATAGCCTTTAATATATCCACCGATCGAACGTCAATTAACACACAAGTATGTCGGCTTAGCTAGAAGCCTCTCATCTCTATAAATAAAATAAACATGAATGTACTGTTTATTACGATGCATTTAATTATATTGCTGGATCTTCATGTCCGACAAAAGTATGTTCAAACATGCATGAATTGTTATTGTTATCTTTGAAATTAAAAATCAATAGTGAAGTATATTCAACATTCAAGACCTGCAACACATTTAAGAGTTGGATGAGTTCTCAAGATATGGATGCCGAACCTTCGAACCAGAAATTATTTAATCAAACGGTAAAGAAATAGAGGATATCCGTGCATGTATATCGATCGGGTCGACTGATTATCACACAATAGTAAGAATCGGCTAGAACATTATTGTCACACAAAATAGGAACAACTTAATAAGAAGGCGGTGGTCTCATAGATAGATAGATAAGATTGAAAATTAAGCTAAGGGTGTGTTTGTTTTAAAAAAAACTAGCTCTCTTACTCTTCTGAGTAAGAGGTGGGCAGACGCCATTGCTTGTTTTTTTCTTTTGAGTAGCACCCGTTAGACATATAACATCTTACTCGATAAGAGGTGGGAGACTTGTCTTCTTCCTCTTACTCGTTTGTAAACTTTATATAATATATTTGATTGTTTATTAACTATGTTATATTTATGATAAAAATTCTTGTTTCATATTTAAATAAGTTACTTATTATCGCATTGCGTTGGTTTAATAAACAAATTGCAAAACGAAGACTTAAAATCATTCGAACACTTATACAAAACAAACAACATTATTTCGCTTCGATTTAGACTTTCTACCACCTCACTACTACACAAACGGGTTTTCCACGGCAATCGGTGAGAAATCCGTGGGAAGGGCCTTTTTCCACGGATTTCACACGGAATTGTTTCGTGTAGAAACCCGTGGTAAATATTTTCCCACATATTTTCCCACGGTACGTTGACTATTTCCCACGAATATCATTGTGGATAATTCGTGGGTTTAATTTCCCACAGATTTCTCACGAAATTTCCCACGGTTTCTAGTAGCCATTTTTCACACATATCCGTGGTTTTTTTGCCACTGATTTCCAACGATTTTCACACTAAAATTCTGCCACAGATTTCTCACGAAATTTCCCACAATTTTTAGTAGTCATTTTCCACTCATATCCGTAGGAAATTACTCACAGATTTGTGACGGATACGTTGCAACAAATTTCCCACAGATTTTTCGTGGCTAAAAAAATTGGAATATTTTATATATATAATTTTAGCTTTTTTTTTAATCTTGTAATTATAATTTTATGGTTGAAAATTAAATTTCGGCAATGTAATAGACAAATATGCATTTATGCATTTATACAATACACAGACTAGAATAAAAAGGAGCATATTTTCCATTACTACAGATTTACGAATACATATACAAATATAATACTCAAGTCCATCCATTCTATAACCATTCAATAGATTATATTTTGAGCATATATAATACATTACATGAGCTTATTTTGAGCAGAAACCATTCAATATTTTCTTTTGCCTAACTTCAGGGTCCATAATCTCTAGTTCCATAACCTCTAGTTTACTTCTATAATCAACCAATCTTTGCCATGTTAGTAGCTTCCAACCTGCGTATAACAAAAAATAAACCAAATTCAATTTTATTATAACCAAAACTAAAATATAACAAACACAGATTTAAAGGTCTTTAGATCTACAAAAATAAGTTATGTATCTAAAGATCTAACAACAACATAAGAAGTTTATGTATGTTAGAGATAAAGACTAAAGTTATAGTGGTAGTAAATTGGAACCACGAAATTTTCTTAAGAGCTCTAGGTACCCGGCGCCAAGACTAGCGTTTTCCGGCAAAACGCAACCGGAGGGCGCGAGCTCCACACCGTGGCACGCGTTTTTGAGTCATGCGCCGTCGTGACCAGCCGAAATGGTCCCGTAAAACGCAACCGAACGGCGCCACATGCACACCATGTCTCCCGTTTTCCCGTCAAATGGTCCCGTTTTCCACTTTTTTTTTTTTTTGAACGTTTGTGTTTGGTTTGTGAAAATTGCTTCTTTTTTTTTCTTGTTTTTTTGTTCAATTGGTGAGCTGATGAAGATGGATGTTGGATGAATTATTGAAGATAAGAAGTTTTGAGAAAGGTTAGTAGAAGAAGGTGGGGGCGATTCATATGAGGAAAAATTAGGGTATGTAGGTACTTATATGTCTTAACTTTTAGGGTTAGACAAATAAAATGGGTCATCAAATTTTCGTCCATGTTATATCTAGTATTTAGATTTTAATGATAATGGGTCGATCGAATTTTAAATTTCAAAGTATGTATTTTTTAATAATAATACTTTAATTTTAGTTAAATGTTTGTTTTATTTAAATAAATGAAAAAAAAATGTGGGGTCTAGTGATGCACGACAACATCAGAATCTGGTGTTATTAGAGGGAGGGGTATTTTTAGTGTTGTAGTGAATTCTGGTGTTATAGGAAAAAATGCTGATGTGGCAACACTTTTTTCATAACACGAACGGGACGGCTTGAAGGGTACCTAATGCTCTAATGGTTATTTCGTAAGAGATTCATTGATATTCATGGTTATTTCGTATGGTAATTTGAAAGATTTGGTTGTGAAGGCGATAAACCAAGAAATGTGGTGGCTTGTATTTTTCTGTGAGAGAAAATTTTAGGTGTGGCTGCAATATTTGTGAGTGAAATTAGGGTTAAGATATATATCATTTAAGCTAGGGTTAACTATTGTTTGGGCCTACTTTATTTAACAAAATCCTAATAGTGTTTGGGCCAAAATATGAAAACATTTATGTCAAAAAGACATTAAGAGAGATTTTAAAAGAACATTTAAAAAAATAATAATAATAAATAAAAAATAGAAAAAAAAATATATATATATATACATAAACGTGTAAGTAATAAAAAAAATTAAAAAGTCATATTTTTCGTAGATAATCGGTGTGAAATTAATGCCGATTTTCCCACAGATTTATCATGTTTGTAGGTAATATGTGGGAAGTTACCAACGGATTTCCCACAGAAAAAATGGACTTTATGTTTTTTGAATACTTACACATTTAGAAACATATGCATTCTCATATATTGAAATATAGAAGTACAAGGGATGTTGTAATTGACTTACGAGACGTACATACAGAAGTTAATATGTATACGATGGTTCATCTAGCACATGTCTACAAATACATTGTACGTAAGTGAACCCTAACTCACTAACAAAAGGAACTTAATTATTATACATCTCCGAACATACTTATATATTGACATATTTAAGTAAAAATGTATAATGAAGGTTAAAATCAACTTGAAACACGTGTGTGTATATATATATATATACACATATAATCATACATACACAATGGTTCATATGTCACATGTTTCTACAAATAAGCTACACATATAAATGCATATGCTTGTGATACTCACAAATAGCTACATGAATAAGCAAACACGTACAATATGAAAATACAAACACATAAAACATATAGATAGTAATGTAAGAATGTGTAAGTATATAGAAACACAAAACGATCTTTTGGGAAATCCGTGAGTAACTACCACAAATTTCCCACCAATTTATCAAATCGGTGGGAAATTTGTGGAAAGCACCGACGGATTTCCCACAAACATACATTCTTAAATAAACATACAAAAGTACAATGAATGCTAAAATCAACTTAGTAAACGATCTACACTCGTTAATAGATAAACATTGATTCATAAAGCACATGTCTATACAAACATGTTACACATATATTCATGAGCCGAGCCAAGCACGAGCACGCAGGTCGAGCTCGACTCGCTTAAGTTTATAAAGCTTGAGCTCGGATCTATTCGAGCCTTATTTTATAAGGTAGTTATTGAGCTCGTTAACAAGCTCACTTATAATACAAACGTGTAACGATTTATATATGTTTAATACGTATAATATTCGAGTGTCGTTCAGGATCGTGACCCAATCGATCTTTGTAGGTATAGCTCAGCCTCGGGCTCGATCGAGTTTAGGCTCGGCTCATTCGAGCTTTTTACTGATCCAATCCAAGATTTTCTGGAGCCGCTCGACTTATTTCGACCTCTAATTGAAACTAATAAACAACATTAAGAAATAAATTGTAATATTAGAACTTGTAATATTAAGAAACATAAAACAATATTTCTTGTGGTTAATGAGTGGGTAATTATCCATGATTTCACACGCACTAACTAAATCATATTTTTCTCAAATAAGACCGTGTGAAATCCGTGGGTAATATAGCTACAGATTTGCCACAGACTTGTGACCGTCGCTAATATGTGTGAAATTTGCGACAGATTTCCCACGAAAGTCCGTTCAACACAATTATTGTGAATATTGTAGCTAATCTGTGGGAATTTTGAGACCGATTTCCCACAAAAATTTGGTCAACAAATTGGTGTGTAAATTGTGTGAAATTCGTGGGAAATCTACGACCGATTTCCCACGGAAATTTGGTCTACAATTTGGTGTGTAAATTGTTGGTAATCATGGAAATTTCCACGATTGTTTTTATAATGGGTAAAGTTTTGTGGGTAAAACCAGTTTGTGTAGTAGTGCCTCTTACCAGTAAGTTGCGGTAGTCAGATTCAGACCCAAAACATCTAAATGAAACAAACACACCCTAACAATAAATCTTGTGATCGAGTGGCCTGGGTGTATAGTATATGTAGCTAGCTGTCTAGGTATGCGTGTGGATGGATGAAATCATAAAACAAGAACTAACCCATTCGTATGTCTTTTAAGTATGAGGATGGATTACTAAGATCATGCATGTCTTTTAAGTATAACTAATAAACTTACAAACCTCATTCGTATTGCATGATTAAGTTGTGAAATAAGTATGGGGACACCCTTATTTGTGGGTTTCAGAAATATGGGTTTTAATATTGGGAATGAAACCCACAAATAAGCTAGCCACTGTTAATATTATTCATCTCCTGATCGAAATTAATCTATATGCTATTTTTGAAACTTCCACTCCCGGCAGTTGTTAATCGATATAAATATTGTCCAGTCTTCAAAACGTAGGGTAACATATATGATCAGTAAATTACAATATATGAACGAACCAGTTTATTCCAGCTAGATGACTATCGACATGATATATGTAATTGCATTTCTCCTTACAATATATAAGCATTAGTAACAAATGCTCCTTTAATTTAATTACCACCTATCTCATCCACTATCACAAAAACAGCTGGTCTATGACCTTCTAATTAATTTTATACATACAACATGCTTGTGAATTATTGCATATCGATTAGCAAACTGAAGTTGGAATTTTTAACCCTTATCCAAGCCCATCACCTTTAAAAACGTAACTTATCAATCAATATGGCATCATAAGCTATGAAACCATCACTACAACAATGTGGGCTTTCGCATGGGAAATATTAGGGCTTTCGCCGGGGACATGTCCCCTGTGAAACCTTTCCGCGGGGACATGTCCCCCGGCAATACCCTCTCGGGAATACTTTCAACGAGGACCAGTGACAACCTTTCCCGGGGACAGGTGGGTCCCGCAGCCATTTGTAGATACCATTTTTGCCGGGGATATGTCTCCGGGGAACGTTTTGGCGGGAATAAAGGAGGGAACTATTAACATGCTATTGACTCTGGTCAAATTTTCGTCAATGTGAAAGCCACTATTGCCGGGGACTAGTCCCCGGGGAAAGGTACCGTTGAATTTTGATTGGATGGTCAAAGTATGCTAAACAGTCAACAGACTTTCTCCGGGGACATGTCCCTGGCGAAAGTGTTAGTTGAATTTTCTTTAACAAGCGTCAGCTTTGATTTTGTCGTTTAGCGACTTTCGCCAGGGACTTCTCGTCCCCGGCAAAAGTCTCCTCGCCCATCCACACGATTGTTGTAGTGCATATATCTGCTCCGCACATATATAGTAAATAAATCGGCGCAATTGTGCAGCATACTTTATTAAACTTTGCCATTTTGCGCATATATACATATATATTACATCCATTTTGATTTAACAATCCCAGCTATCTAAAGTTATGTTAGATTATGGTTGCAAACTTAACTTGATTACAAGCTAGTATGTATGCGTCTTCTCAATATACGGAGTATATAATAAAACGTGCTGCATGGTTTCCATATCTACTCTTGCGGGCTTAATTATCTTTGTGTGGACGCATCAGAGTTCTAGCTCCGGTCAATAACGATGATCTTGGAGGTCATGAGAATAGCTATAATTACTTGTGCCTAAACTAAACTATATATGGTACTATAAATAAAATTCACCAATTATAACGCAACTCCTTCAGTTTTTTTCCTATGTGTTTTTCGCACGTCTGTTATACATGCATACATGTTCCTGAACTATTATAACAAGAAGTCTACCAATCACATGCAAAAAAGATGTACACTTGAAAATTAAAGCATCTTGATCTATCTGTAATTAAGTTTCATACATCATTTATGAAACATCTAGTGTTGAGGTACTACGGATCTTGGATCAATCATGATGAACATTATAATTGGATGAGTATACACAAGCGAATGTGCAAGGACTCCTGTTTAACGAGGTGGGTTTGTTTACGAAACACACGCTTTATTATTAACCACACACTAAACGCTTACATTTGACTCCTATATATAGAGTACTAACCGGTTCCATGAACCATCGTGACTATTCGGTTGTAACCGAAAAATAACTACCATAACCATAAAACGGTTATTTAACTAACATTAACTAACTTTGTAACCGCTATATGGTTACAAACTATCTAACTAATATATTTGGTCCTTCGTCTTTCAAGACTTATCATTCTTGATTAATTTCGATTCCAACATTCACTCCCCTAATCAAGACATCATAATCTTCACTCTGTTCTTGTTCATCCTAATTGCAGCCTTGCTCCTTCTTCCTTGTCATTTTCGTTTGAAATCTGATCGCCTTTACTTGTCCGGTCTTTCATGTTCAGTTGTTGCCTTTCTTTGTTCCATGATAATCTTCTTGATCATCGTCCTTGTACATATCTTTTCCGGTGCTTCCAAGTCTTCCTCTATTTCAACACTTATCTTTGCATAGCCTGTGGTCTTTCTTTTCCTGCAGTTCCTCCGCACCCCCCACATCTCCTCGGCTCTCCATGCCTTGATCTCTTGTGTTCCCTCATAGTAACTTCACCATTCCTATGTACATCTTTTCACCATGTCTTCTTCCATATATCGTAAGACATCTCTCTTTGGAACGCCTCTTCTTGCAACATTCTTCTTTCTTTTCGCCCAAAACCGTAACGCCTCCATGATCCTTCTTCATGCTTTGTTTTGGGGCTTCTTCTTCCTCAAAGGCGATAACTTCCTTGACTGCAATGATCGATCCACGTTAACCATGTCGCTCTGATACCATGTTGAGGTCCTACGGATCTTGGATCAATCATGATGAACATTATAATTGGATGAGTATACACAAACGAATGTGCAGTGACTCGGTTTAACAGAGGGTGGGTTTGTTTCTGTAAAAAACACGTTTTTATTATTAACCACACACTAAACGTTTACATTTGACTCCTATATATAGAGTACTAACCGGTTCCATGAACCGTCGTGACTATTCGGTTGTAACCGAAAAATAACTACCAAATAACTACCATAACCATAAAACTGTTATTTAACTAACTATAACTAACTTTGTAACCGCTATATGGTTACAAACTATCTAACTAACATATTTGGTCCTTCGTCTTTCAAGACTTATGATTCTTGATTAATTTCGATTCCAATAGCTGGGACATCGCCATTCTGCATGTATTTCCCAACCCATTAGCCACTACATACGGTATTATATTATGACATGTATAACTAGAACTTAAAAGAGAGATGGTTGCCATAAGCTTACTTAGCTACTTAGAATGCCTGAATTCAGCTGGCGTTATATATAGCTGTACGTCTATCAGACATAAAGATTAGTATTGAAAATGTATACAGAGACACGATGCATGCTTGGAGCTTCATTTATTTGTCTAAAACGCGTCACAGAACACCAACTCACTCCTGTATGTGAATATACATGGAACCTTAAATATAGACAATTATGTTCCACAGCTTACTTAAGTAGAAGAATCGCAACAGCTTAAAGGAGGTTCAGAGGATCGGATGTTTCTGTATCTCATTTCTCATATAGTTTTTAGTGCAAATTAGGTGAAACCTAGAAAACTCGAATTAATAACTTAGACATCACTATATTTAGCTTAACTTTGAACCAAAATTTTGTCAGATCTTACCAATATGACGGTGCTTTGTAAAGTATCCTCCTTTCTAGCTTGATCATGCTATAAGTATGTTTCTTTAAGGCATTGAACAAGTTGATCGAAGACATGTGAGATATGTTTTATTCACTGGTCATTTAAACACAAGCGGGCACATCAAGAATTCATCTTCCTAAAAAATAAGGTTTACTTTGTACGATGTCCTCTTGTGTGATTGTTTTAATCTCTTTTAATATGTTTTAGCTCCTTGCTAGGTTTTATCAAATAAAATGTCGTTACAAAAAGGTTTGTAGATCTCAGGTTATTTTAATCTGACTTGTATTTTTCATTGTTTAGGTCATCAACAAGTCTTGATGATGATCTATCATGTTTAAGTCGTATTCATTATATATGTATTTAGTTTTGGCAGATTGTTTGAGTTGATACTGTTGGAAATGTATATATTTGCAAACACGTAAATGTCCGGATTCGAACTCGTGACCACGGGATTGCACACATTAGCGAATGAGAATTAAAGTTAAATAATTAATGTTTATGCTTACGATTAATTATTGCACATTAAGTCCGTTTAACGATCGTTAAGTATTTAACCGAAAAATGACTAACGACCGTTAAATGTAAAGAGAAAGGACTAGTAATGAAAATGGAAAAGATTTGGGTCTCTTGGGCTTGTCTCATGGCCGGCCAAGGGAATGGGTTTTCAACCCAAATCCCTAACTTGTTCCCAAAGTTTTCATGCACTATATAAACAAGGCTAGGTTCTTTTTCATAACTTTGTGCATTGAATTAACCCTAGATCTCTCCTCTCCTCTCTCTTGTCCCTATTCGGCCCGAACACCCTTTGTTAGGGAGTTTGTTTCGTTTTTCCTTAAAACGAGGACTTGTGTTAGATCTAGCAATCGCTTGATTCGTTGGTTAATTCGTGTGTACAAGAACGTGGTAGTAAGACACTATTCTTACACCAATTAGTTTGAGTTGTAAAACGGTAAGGGACAACTCATTAAACCACTTCTTTGTTTTGCTCAAGAGATCTGACATTCGCAAGAGGTACGTTACGCATACTTTCAGTTAATTAATTTATTTGTTATGATCTTTAGTCTTCCACTGTGTACTCTTGATGTCTACACGTTATTATTGTATGTCATTTATTATAAACTCAACAGTGGTATCATAGCCTTGTATAACAAGTAATTAATTACTGAAACACATAAATAAAATAAACATTTTGTGTTATTATTTGTATGCGTAGATCTAGGGTTTGCAAAACCTAAACCCTAATTTTTTAGGGGAGGCGTTTTTTTGGTGCCCTAATTAGGGTTTTGTAAACTAAAGTTTTAATTGGATTAGAAACCCTAGGATGCATGCAATTTTATGTATATTGCGTAACTCTGTTTAATTGCATTAATTGTTAAGTGTAATTTTATGTCCATGATAATTACATGCATGTTTTATCATGGATCTGCTTTTATTGTATGTCTTTCTTGTTTAAGTGATATACACTAAGTTATGATAGATCTAAAATTGGGGAAGACCTCAATAATTATTATTTAATCAATTATGTGCTATGTGGTATGTATTTAATTTTGACTTACGCAATCGATGAATCGATGCATGTGGCTCACCTTGTACATAGATGAAAACGGGTGAAAGTCTTAATTAAATATATGCATATTGACAGAGCTAAAATTGGTTATTAATAGGATTTATCAAAAACGTTTGCATGTGGCTATTTGATATGCATGACTTATTTTTGTTATGCATTCATTGTTTATTTGTTTATTTTATAAATACTTGCTTGTTTGTTATGTAACAAGGGTATTTTTACAAGAAAAAAACCGATCTAAACAATGGTGAAACATGTATTTCTAAGCATAGTAATCATAATCGTTTAATTGATTGGTGACTTTGGTACAAATGGTGCGAACGGCTCACCCATTAGAATGAACTATAAAGGGTTAATAAAGAAGTGCACACAACACAATCGAAAGGATGTCTAAGGTTATGCTTTAGCGCTTACCGGTCCTCGCCCTAGAAGTTCAAATGGAGCTACTTAGTAAGCCATTAAATGTGCAAGCTCATCTTAAGGCTGAATTAGTTTTAATTCCATGCGCCACTTTGGTGGTAATTACCCAAATACTAAGTGTGTACACTTATGCAAAAATACGGTATAATGGATGATAATTAACACTAAATTCCTTTATTGGTGAATCCAATACCTCAATTAAAGTTTGATGATGAAAAGCTTATACATTAAAACAAGATATAAATGTTTTAATAAAACATATGTTACGAAGATGAATGCATGACATCTTTGTACATATTTGATTTGACATCAAAATAATTACCCTTTAATTTAAGTTATATGCCATCCAATGAAACGGAAACACCTAAGATTACTTTTTATTTGCGTGAGAACGTGACTTAGATCGTAATCAAAGGGTAAAATGTCCACGTGTCGTGAGAACGGGCATGGACGATTTTGCAGTTTCTTAAGTTGGACAACTTAATTGAGTTAGGCGGTGAGAACTGGCAACTCAAGGCATAAGATGGGATAAAACATGTTTACATGGCGATTGAAATTGGCTATATGTAAATCCCATAAATCTAGGAATTGCAATTGATATTGGCAATTGAGTATAAGGTTCATTACTAACAGATCAACTGATGTGATGAGATTATGACAATTTGGATCCTAGTTTTCAATAAATAATAATTGGTTATATGAATATGAACCTTGGGTATTTAATTATTTATTGAAAAGGAAAATTATCAAAATACTAATTATGGTTTTTTGAACATTTTCTGTAGATGGCTCATCAACCTGATAACACTATGAGCTTAATGAGTTCTGCTTTCAAAGATATGATTTGAAGAGACAAGCTGACTGGCACCAATGATTGGCATCGTGCACTTAGGATCATCCTTCGTGTTGCCAAAAGACTTGATATTTTGACTACACCTCTGCCTGATGCTCCTCTCGACACGGCAACTGCTCTTGAATAAGAGGCATATCGTGTTGCATATGCGAAGCACAATGATGTGGCGTGTCTTATGCTTTCGGGGATGTCTGCTCAATTGCAAAAACAATTTGAACACTATCCGCCTATGAGCATGCTAGATGAACTCAAACGTATGTTTGAGAAGCTACCGCAATGAACTATATGAACTAATTGAAAGGTTCATAGTCGCAAGCGGGAGGTTGGCAACTGTCTCCGACCACGTCCTCGAGATGAAACATCACTTGGACCAATTGGAGAAGCTCGGTTATGGTTATTCGAATGATGTATGTGTCGGCCTCATCAATCATTCCCTTAATCAGGAACGATTTGGTGATTTTGTCCGAAATTTTAACATGCATTGCACGGGGAAGACAGTGAATGAGTTACATGCAATGCTTGTAGACTTCGAGAAGAGATTTTCAAAGAAGGCTCCTACACCTGCTGTACTAGCAATACAGGGTTGATAACGCTACACGCGTCGTTCGGGGTCAAGGAAACTTCCTTTTCTTCGAGCAAGTTTTATAACACCCTAGGCGTTGAACCTAATCGTTGTAGTGTAGTAATTAGGGTAAGCCACGGGTATTGATATCGCTTCTCTGGGAATAGGAATGCTAGTAAAGAGTTACTTTGCGCTAAGGTTAAGGTTGAGGAAGATTATTTTTATCTTTTATATTTTATGAAAATGGAAATGTACTAATCTCGGGTATTGGATTTGGGGGTTGGTATTTCTACCGATTACTCTACTATTATCTAATTATCTAAACTAAGGTTGTGGGAGTCTATGTCTAATTAATGTGTGCTCGTATGATAGTTTAAAGATGTGTTTACTTAGTTTGTACTACTCCTTAATTATCTCCTATTGGTGGTTGAATTGTCACGCCCTTATTCCTAGTTGCGTTGTGTGTCTAAAGTTGTAGGGTATGCGTTTCTCCCAACTCTTTGAACTTACCAAAGGGTCTCGCCTACAAACCCACTAGGGATGATGAACTCCTACTCTAAGGCGCTCTTTGGATGGTTTAGCCTACAACTACTCGTAATTATATTCTAAGGTTCACAAAGATGAATCAAGCTTTAAGTACACAACGAATGACCTATCGCATTACTAGATCATTAATCAACTAAGATAAGAAACAACCAATCAATATTCAATAATTAAGTTTCATACTTTCTAAGCAAACACACAAATAAATTAGCGGACATGGAGAACATGCAAGCATACACACAAATAATCAAAGACATAATTGAATTAATGAAGTAAAGACTTATCTTGATGTAAGATAGGTTTAAAACCCTAAAATACTTGTACAAGACACCTTAGGTTCGGTTTTAGGTTTTTACTCCAAAGACTCTCCACCCAAAGACCGAAAAATTCGGATTCTATATATAAGATTACAATTGCGACAGCGTCGCCTTATGTTTTGTGATGCCGCCGTGTCGCCGCCATTAGGGTTTCGTCTTGGCCACGTTAATCTTGCGACGGCGTCACCTTATGTCCGTGACGCCGTCCTCTTCGACCGACGTCGTCTGGATTGCATCTAGGCCGTCCGAGTAGCGACGGCCTACTCTTTCACAACCGGACGCCGCCACTTGAAAATACGAGTTTTGGGTTCGGACCGTCACAATAATTTTGGGACGGCGTCGCCATTTACACCGACGCCGCCGCTTTCTAGTTTCATCAACCGTGAGTGTCTCGATTTTGACTTTAGCCATTTTCTTCATATATTCGCGCTTTTCGTCAAATAAGTGCCATTCTAGCATTTTGCCTTCAAGAGACCTAAAAGTGAAAAGGAACGATATTAAGCAATAACGGATACAAAGTGATCAAATAAGGACTTAAACGACCCTCAAAATGGTACCTTTAAAACCTTATCAAATATCCCTACACTTGTTATTTGCTTGTCCTCAAGCAAATGTGCTTTAGCCAATTAATTTATAAGTTAGGGGTCATGAAGCATTAATTCAAAACGGTCCACAACACATATAAGCCCCGCAAAGTTATAACAAGCACGAATTACATACTAGCACCTCACATGGGGTGTTTGGATACTCACATCTCTCTCGGTGTATATATGAAATATAACAAATAGGAAATGGAAGATAAACACTCATTAACCGGTCCTAGTACATAGATTACCATAGGCTTGAGAATAAATCAAACCTCCATCGCTTACGGCGTAAGCACCTAGGAAAGACTATCAAAGAGGTCTTTAAAGGGTTGTAATGTTAGCTTACGGTAGGGAAACAAAGGGTTTGGTGGGATAGGCTATTTAGTGGTGGCAAGTCAAAATCTCTATGTTAAATGCATATGAAGAATGGCGTTGCTAAGCCAAGACTCGACAATCTAAAACTCTATGTAACGGAAATAAACAAACATAAATTTAAAGGATAAATGTAGGATGGTAGCCCTTTTTTTTTTTTTTTTTTTTTTTTTTTTTTTTTTTATTTTTACACTCTATTTTTTCTTTTTCTTTTTCTATTTTTTTCGATTTTTTTTTTTTTTTTTTTTTTTTTTTTTTTTACACTTTACTCTACCATCCTCTACGGTAACATCAAAATAATAGAGATTTATAGAACATCCCTACACTTGAGTTTTATTACTCTAACACTAATTTGACCCGAATTGAAAAGATTAAAACACTTGGGGTACATTATTACGCAAACAAAGGGAATTTGAATTTTAACGTTCCTTCCGTCATTTCATAAACTTTATGAATCCCAATCGTCCCAAAATCGTATACAAAGGATATGACTCGACTTAGCAACTTATGCAAGCAACTAGATAATTGAACTAAGGGGTTTTGGGTGATAACAAACATTTGCACTAAAAGTGAGTGCATAAGGGGTAGGCTAAGGCGATTTAGGTGTATATTTGGGGTGAGGTGTAAACAATGCTCTTCATTGATATTCGGAAAAACCAAAACATCACGAGAACCGCGAAAAGGATAGGCTCGAGGGTTAACTAGGGTATCGTGTACTAAAGATGAGTACAACGCAGGGTGTGGGGAATTACTCAACCGATGTGGAAGAAGTAATTATATTACGGTATCAAACAAGGGTTATCCTAATGCCTCTTATCATTTAGTTATTCCTAACTACACAAGTGTAGCCTCACTTGCGATCTCGAATGCATCACAAAACAAGTTCTAGAATCTAATATACTACCGGTTCACACTCTAAGCATTGAAGATGAATGCTTTAATTCTACTAATCTAAGGGCGATCCTCACATTTTGGTGGAATTTGGGTGGTAGAGGGTTTTGTGCTAGTCATATAACTTCCTATCCGTGAGACGCTTTTGTTAAGACTAATGGCCCACTCCTATATGTCATAAAAATTTTAAATTTGGTGCCAAAATTACCCTAACCGACATTTTCTCATGGTTTATTACACAATCACAATTGGACAAAGCAAATAGTCAAGGATAAGCATAGTTTCAAAGTTCCGCTTTATTTCCTCCCTACACTTAAACCGAACATTGTCCCCAATGTTCCCCGAAAGTATCAAAGTTATGATAATGGAAGGTAATTAAAACGAAAGAAACTAATACTCCCCGATTAGCTCGGTAGGATCCGTAAAGTGGTGGTTAAATCCTTTGCAAGAAGAATTATCGTGAAAAGCTCCTCCCAATCTTATGTAACTTCTTCTTGATAAACTAAACCCGCACACTTGAAGAAAACAAACGAAACCTTCGCGAAATCGGCGGTAATAATATATATAAGACTCGATTTAAACTAGGATATAATGCTTGTGGAATGGATGTTTACTGAAATTTCTAAGAAAATTAAGACCGAAAATTCCAAAATTTATAAGTAGCTCGAAAACGAGAAAAAGTAATCGATGTTTTACTCCTTCCTCGACGCGTCAGTTGCAATCTGACGCCGTCAAGTTATCCCGACAAAAAGCGGTCTCGATTTTCGGAAAAATTCGAAAATTTACATCTTTAGAATTTGGAAAAATTTCGCAAAACATCCATTATGACTCGATACAAGCATTTGACTCGAACAAACAAACATAAATATCTTTTAGTTAATTGTTATTCTCATGTTTACGTTTCTTTTGTAAACGTGTAATCCTTCCTACACTTATCCTTTATGTAAAATACCTTTATATGCAATTAAGACGAGGTTAAAAACAAAATAAAGCATTTTTACAAATCTAAACATGAGGATAAACAATTAATAAAAGATATATTAACAAGCAAACAATTAAGCATGGGTTGCCTCCCACGAAGCGCTTTTCTTTATTTAAGAGTCTTGTAGCTAGACTCATAGTCGTGCATCTACGTTGCCCTAATCTTAGAGGCCCATTCGATCTCCTTAACTCTTCTTTCATCACGAATATATTCAGGCCCTAGTTCAAGACAAGCGGTAGTAAACTTTGTTCTTCCACTACTTGAATGCCGGAATGTTATCTACATCTAAATTATCCATGCCCTCAAAATTCTTATTTTGTGGGCATTATATATTAACATTCTCTGTTTCATTAGAGAACTCGATTATCCCTTTCTTTATCATAAACCATCTTAGACTCTTCTATAAATGGTTTCCCAAGTATCACATCTCCTAAAACCATCAATGATTCCTTTGACATTTTCCAGAATCATGAAATCACACCTATATGTGAAGTTACCTATGAACACGTGCAATCCCTTAACCCTCCCCACATAGTTACTTGCTTTCCTATGGCGAAAGGGGTCCCTCATAGGCTCTAGCTTTTGCTCATGATCCAATTGTAATGAGCCTAGACATGATATTCATGGGTGCCTTATAATCAATGTAGGTGTGATCCTCGTATAAGTATCCAATCATACACGGTATTTTGATGTTTTAGGGTTTCCTCCTTATACGAGGCTCGAAGGTGGTCTTGGAAAATTAACCACATTATGGTGATAAGCGGTTTCTTTCCTTTTAGGGTATGAATCAAAGTATTCCCTAAGTTCTCCCTTCTCCTTACTACCCTCCATAATTTCTAACATCTTATAATCTCCTTCTTCTAAATCATCATCCGAATCACTTGTAATCGAATCACTATCTAGAGGTTGATCAGATTCCTTAAGGGCTTCCTCAAGTGTATTTTCAATTATCATATTTAATTTCCTAAGCTCTCCAATCTCACTCATGATACGGGCTCGGTTGGTTAGCGAGGTGGGTCAAGCAAAAGGTATTTGTTTAGTGGTGAAGCGTTGTTTGGTTGTTGGTTATCGAGTGGTGGTTGGTAATCACCTTCCATGATGAAAAGTGATGAGGTTACAAACAAAGGTCACGAAGAAGGGGATAGACTAAGAAAGCTAAAAAAAAAAAAAAAAAAAAATTAAGAAAATTTACTTGATAGGAATCAAACAAAGAACCTAAACGATGTGGACTACTAACTAGCTATTCTATTCCCCGCGGCGCCAAAACTTGATAACGCTACACGCGTCGTTCGGGGTCAAGGAAACTTCCTTTTCTTGAGCAAGTTTTATAAAACCCTAGCGATGAACCTAATCGTTGTAGTGTAGTAATTAGGGTAAGCCACGGTATTGATATCGCTCTCTGGGGAATAGGAATGCTAGTAAGGAGTTACTGCGCTAAGGTTAAGGTTGAGGAAGATTATTTTTATCTTTTATATTTTATGAAAATGGAAAGGTACGAATCTCGGGTATTGGATTTGGGGGTTGGTATTTCACCGATTACTCTACCATTATCTAATTATCTAAACTAAGGTTGTGGGAGTCTATGTCTAATTAATGTGTGCTCGTATGATAGTTTAAAGATGTGTTTACTTAGTTTGTACTACTCCTTAATTATCTCCTATTGGTGGTTGAATTGTCACGTCCTTATTCCTAGTTGCGTTGTGTGTCTAAAGTTGTAGGGTATGCGTTTCTCCCTAACTCTTTGAACTTACCAAAGGGTCTCGTCTACAAACCCACTAGGGATGATGAACTCCTACTCTAAGGCGCTCTTTGGATGGTTTAGCCTAAAACTACTCAGGTAATTATATTCTAAGGTTCACAAAGATGAATCAAGCTTTAAGTACACAACGAATGACCTATCGCATTACTAGATCATTAATCAACTAAGATAAGAAACAACCAATCAATATTCAATAATTAAGTTTCATACTTTCTAAGCAAACACACAAATAAATTAGCCGGACATGGAGAACATGCAAGCATACACACAAATAATCAAAGACATAATTGAATTAATGAAGTAAAGACTTATCTTGATGTAAGATAGGGTTTAAAACCCTAAAATATCGTACAAGACACCTTAGGTTCGGTTTTAGGTTTTACTCCAAAGACTCTCCACCCAAAGACCGAAAAATTCGGATTATATATATAAGATTACAATTGCGGCCGCCACCTTATGTTTTGTGACGCCGCCGTGTCGTGTCGCTCATTAGGGTTTCGTCTTGGCCACATTAATCTTGCGACGGCCACCTTATGTCCGCGACGCCGTCTCTTCACTCGATGTCGTCGGATTGCATCTAGGCCGCCCGAGTAGCGACGGCCTACTCTTTCACAACCGGACGTCGTCACTTGAAAATACGAGTTTGGGTTCGGACCATCACAATATTTTGGGACGGCGTCGCATTTACACCGACGCCGCCTTATAGTTTTCAATCGTGAGTGTCTCGATTTTGACTTTAGCCATTTTCTTCATATATTCGCGCTTTTCGTCCAAATAAGTGCCATTCTAGCATTTTGCCTTCAAGAGACCTAAAAGTGAAAAGGAACGATATTAAGCAATAACGGATACAAAGTGATCAAATAAGGACTTAAACGACCCTCAAAATGGTACCTTTAAAACCTTATCAAGGGTGGTAGGGTGAATAAGCCAAAGCCGCAAGCGATATAAAGGAAAGGAAAAGGAAAGGGAAACAAGTTGTCATCCCACCGCTCCCAAGAAGAACCCTACAAAGAGAAAGGAGAATCCTAAGAAGGATTTGACTTGCCATCATCAGAACTCACCGGGTCACCGGAAGCGGGCCGTCGGTTTATCTAAATGAGTGCCTTGAATAAAAATAAGATGGTGCCTAGCTCATCGTGTATTTTTATGTTTGAATTATTTTCTTTTCCTCATAAGCAAAATTCTCGATATATGATACGGGATGTGGTACTCACATCCGTAATACATCCCGTGACTTAGAGGGCGAAGAAGTCGACTGTGTGAGAGAGATACTTGTGCGTTGGAAATGGAAAGCGTGCATTGTCGGGCCATAGGGACTTTGATTTAGTGTTGCCTTGGCTTAATTTTAGAACTAAATAATTGTCATTATGCACCTCCATTGTTAGGGGTGTTATTTCGCTTTCTTTGTTAAAAGATATTGGTTTTGTGCACACTTTTACCGCTTATGGAATTTCGCTTTAAATAATGTTTTTACTTTAATGCAATTCCTATGCTTGGTGTGTTTGAAATTGATATGGATGGTTGTATATCCAATGAAAATAATTCGTTGTATAGCATTATCAATAAGAAGAGCAAGTCGAACGTGACTCTTCTTATCTTTGGCATTGTCGCCTTGCCCATATAGGCAAGAAACGCATGGAAAAGCTGCAACACGATGGGCTTTTACAAACGGTCGATGATGAATCATTTGACAAATGCGAGTCTTGCATAGCTGGGAAGATGACAAGGAAACCTTTTTCACCACAAGTGTAAAGGGCTTCTGATCTACTTGGATTGATACACACTGATGTGTGTGGTACACTTAGACATGTGTCAAAACGTGGTGCTTCCTACTTCTTAACCTTTACGGATGATTTCAGTCGTTATGGTTATGTTTATTTACTTAAACATAAACATGATGTCTTTGAAACATTTAAGGTTTTCAAAAGTGAAGTAGAATTACAACTCGGTAAGAAGATTAAAGCTCTTCGATCCGATAGAGGTGGTGAGTATATAAGTCAAGAGTTCAAAGATAACTTAGCTGAGTATGGAATTATCCAGCAGCTCACATCTCCTTATACTCCACAACAAAATGGTGTATTTGAAAGGAGAAATCGTACTTTACTTGACATGGTACGATCAATGTTTGAACTTACGACTCTTCCTTTTACTTTTTGGGATTATGCCCTTGAAACTGCTATTCGTATTTTGAATATGGTTCCAACGAAGAAGGTTGTTAAAACTCCATATGAAATATGGACAGGAAAAGCTCCCAACTTTTCTTACTTAAAGGTCTAGGGATGTGAAGCGTTTGTTAAACGTGACACACCGATAAGCTCAAGCCGATCATTAAGTGTATCTTTGTAGGATACCCTAAGGAAACTATGGGTTACTACTTTACTACCCAGTGAGAACAAATTCATCGTTGCTAGGTATGGAGATTTCCTTGAAAGGAATCTCATATCTCAAGAACTCGATGGAGAGTATATGATCCGAAAATGATCAAGAAGATACAACACCTTCCGAAAATACTAGCCAACTTCAAGAAGAACCCGAAAGCTTAGGTGCTCCTCCGAAGTTGTTCCCATTCGTAGGTCTGAAAGGACTATACGTGCACTGATCGCCTATGTCTTAACGTAGAGGTGGAGGAAAATATGGTTGAGGATCTTAATGAACACGCCAACTATAAGGTCGCCATGGTCGATCCCGAAAAGGATAAATGGCGATTGCTATGAATGGGGAAATGCAATCCATGAAAGATAATTATGTCTAGATTGAAGTTGACCTTCCTCCCAATGCTAAAGTCGTTGGAAGTAAATGGATCTTCAAAAAGAAAACTAACATGGATGGGAATGTACACACCTACATGGCTCGTCTAGTGGCTAAAGGTTTTACTCAAACCTATGGCATTGACTACGAGGAGACATTCTCTCCGTAGCGGACATAAGAGCTATTAGATTCTCATAGCTATAGCTGCACACTATGACTATGAGATTTGGCAAATGGATGTCAAAACCGCTCAATGGCCGCTAGATGAAGACATCTATATGGCACAAATGGAGGGTTTGTGAATCCATTATTTCCTAACCATGTATGCAAGCTTAAGAGGTCCATTTATCGATCAAGCAAGCATCAAGGCAATGGAATAAAAGATTCGATGGAGAAATCAAAAGTTTTGGATTTACTCGAAATCTTGATGAGCCGTGTATATCACAAAGCTAGTGGGAGTCATGTTACTTTCTTGTTCTATATGTCGATGACATATTAATCATGGAAATCATATACCAAGTCTAAAAGAGGTGAAAACCTATCTTGGTAAATGTTTTTCGATGAAGGACTTAGGGAAGCAAGATACATACTCGAATCAAGATCTCGAGGATAGATCAAGGCGGCTAATTGGTTTAAGCCAAAGTGCTTACATTGACAAAATATTGAAGAGATTCAATATGCAAAATTCCAAGAAGGGATTTTGCCAATGCAAGTAAATCATGGTTTGAGCGACCAAGGTCAGTGCTTCAACACTGCAGAGGTGGCGTATGAAGAAAGTTCCTTATGCTTGGTACCGTAGGATCTATCATGTGCGCGGTGCGATGCACAAGGCCCGATGTGGCGTTGCTCAAAACTTGACCGGTCGGTATCAACGTAATCCGGTGAAATTCATCGATCTTTGTTAAACATATTCTCAAGTACCTTAGGGCTACTAGAGATATGTTCATAGTGTATGGGAAATCCGAGCGAACTGCTGCATTACAGTTCTTACCGCGATGCATCTGAAGTGTGACAAAGATGATACGAAGTCTCGACGGGTTACATATTTGTCATCAATGGAGGTGCTGTGGATTGGAAGAGTAAGAAATGCACAACACTTGCGATGTCGATCTGTAAAGTGAGTACATAGCGGCGTCGAGGTCGCCATGGAAGTCGTTTGGATAAGGAAGTTTGTTTCGGGCTTGGTGTTATGTTGTCGATTGAAAATCCTATTAAAGTATATTGTGACAATTCCGTGCAGAATAACTTTTGCCCATGAACCTCGAGTCATGAAGGGCACCAGACACTATCCTAGACAAGATCACTATGTTCGAGAACAAGTCGATATAGGTGAAATTGAGTTGCTCAAAGTTCACACAGATGATAACCTAGCGTATCCTTTAACGAAGGCCTTACGGTGAAAAACTTAATCATTTGTCCGATAAGTTTGGACTTCGCTTAGCTAGTAGTTTCATGCCCATCTCGTGACTAAGTATTTTAGATAAAGGATATTGTAAACATTATTATTGAAATGAAATAAAGTATTTTGTTATGTTTATTATTCATTTATTGTGATGTTATCCTATATTTGCATGTTTAAATCCTTGAATAACTTAAGTTATTCTAAATAGTCCGTTGTCAATCAATAACATGGGAATGATATTGAATTAAGACAAATATGAGTATTAGTTAGAATATAGTTGAAAGTATATTGATGCGTAGCATGACTAATTTCAGATGATATTCAATGTATTGAGTATAGGACTTATCCCACCCGCATGATAATACTTTATGGATCTTTGTCATTAAGTATATCATGGATATTTATCCTCGACTTGAGATACCGTAGATATGTCATGGATGTAGTGCATTTTGTGAAGCAATCTAACGCTATACGTGGCGGTAGTTATAAGGGTTGTTTTCGAAGTGTTGCGAAATCTATGAATCTCGCTTGTAGTCAAAATGGGATTTGTTTCCTTCAAATTTATTTTGAAGTATAATATTCTTGGGCCCTCGTAGGGTTGTTAAGATGTTTGCATGGCCATGCCCAAGGTCTTCCGAATATGTTCAAAAGAATTGGTAATCTTGATCAATCACACAAAGCGAGAAATGAATAATTAATTAAGAAATGAGTGAGATCCATATTCTTATTAACATGGTATTAGAAACAAAAGGATGAATATGATGATTAATCATCAAAACTTGGTTTTCTCTGAGAAACCATACACGAGTTATGCACGGGGCATTGGTGTGTTGCTAGACGCTAACCAATGTCATTTCACGTTTTGTAAACATATCCAAGTGGGAGCTGTTGGAAATGTATATATTTGCAAACACGTAAATGTCCGGATTCGAACTCGTGACCACGGGATTGCACACATTAGCGAATGAGAATTAAAGTTAAATAATTAATGTTTATGTTTATGATTAATTATTGCACATTAAGTCCGTTTAACGATCGTTAAGTATTTAACGGAAAAATGACTAACGACCGTTAAATGTAAAGAGAAAGGACTAGTAATGAAAAATCTTAAATTAGAAAAGATTTGGGTCTCTTGGGCTTGTCTCATGGTCGGCCAAGGGAATGGGTTTTCAACCCAAATCCCTAACTTGTTCCCAAAGTTTTCATGCACTATATAAACAAGGCTAGGTTCTAGGGTTTTTCATAACTTTGTGCATTGAATTAACCCTGATCTCTCCTCTCTCTCTCTTGTCCCTATTCGCCGAACACCCTTGTTAGGGAGTTTGGTTCGCTTTTCCTTAAAACGAGGACTTGTGTTAGATCTAGCAATCGCTGATTCGTTGGTTAATTCGTGTGTACAAGAACGTGGTAGTAAGACACTATTCTTACACCAATTGGTTTGAGTTGTAAACGGTAAGGACAACTCATTAAACCACTTTGTTTTGCTCAAGAGATCCGACATTCGCAAGAGTGTGCGTTACGCATACTTTCGCTAATTAATTTATTTGTTATGATATTTAGTCTTCCGATGTGTACTCTTGATGTCTACATGTTATTATTGTATGTCATGTATTATAAACTCAATAGATACTTGTGTGTGTAGTTAATTAGTCCCCAACAATTTCATTAGTTTTATCAGCGTGAACAAGGAAAACTCTGTGTTCTTAATCTTTCAGCTAAATAATATTAAAACATGCAATCATTCAGATATAAGAGTGCCTAATCAACTGCGTATTGTGGCGCATAGGCGTATATATGGTTAACCGTTGTCAAGTAAATTTGTAACATTTGGTCATTGAGGAGAATCATATATTAAAATTTAAATAGTATGTTATACATTAACTTTTCACCAATAACAGATGCATACGAAGAGTACTAATTATTAGCATTAAGTTTTGTGTTGGTGATCACATGAAAGTAATGCGATCCAAAAACAAGCCCCAAACAAGTAATGGTCGAATTTGGTGGTCAATAATTTTTAAATTTAGAATAACTCCAATAACATATAAACGGGAATTTTGGGTGAGTGGTAGGCACTAAAACCAGTAAAGATTCTGATATTTGTAGTTTGTTGATGCACTTGGGAGCAGTTCAAAACGTACTTTTATTATCATCATCGGGTGATGTTCAAATATATCTTGACGTTTGGTCTTAACATTTCACTTACTTAAATATATGAGGCCGGCCAGCTGAGTTAATACTCACATAGGAATAGTATTTCATGCCTAAAGTGGCTTGATTGGATTATTAATCCGAAAGTTATATATAGTACAGATCAAATGTTATATTTTTTAAGTTTCTTGCCGGCCTTTAATAAAATCCGCTAATACAAAAGAAAAAGCTAAATTTGGTTCAAGTTCTTTTTCATATTAGTTTCCTTGATTTTGAGTATTATTGTTATTACTTTTTGTAATTAACATTGTTTCTCCTAGTTTTATCCAAACATGCACAGAATTGAAGTGTATAACTATGTGGATACTTTCTAAGGTTTGAAGAAATCGACATTACATAACTACATAGATATTATAGATTGAGCATATAAATTGCATGATCAGCATATTCATATCATGCACCGATTATTTAGGAGACTTGAGAAAAGTTTGTCCTTTTGAAGAATGCTCTAATTAGGGTTCACACCTCAGAAAGTATAACCTTGACTATTATACGTACGAATAATGGATCGATCGACATAAAAATAAATTGCAAGATTAAGAAAAATAGAAGAAGCTAATAGATTGATCACAGAGCCAGCAGCAGGGTGCATACACTGATGTATCACAATACATTAAATCCTAGATAAGGTGCATGGTTTCATGCAAGACGTACCACATTGCAAACAAACCATATATATTATCTAACTAGCTAGCTACATTACATGACATCTTGAAGAGAATCCCATAGATCATATATATAAAAATAAGAGAATTTAAGTATGTATTTATTTGGTAGCTAGAGATGAAGAGTAGTGTCAACTTCAGAAGTAAGATGACTAGTTTCATCAAGAGCATTTTTCATTACGGATGGCGGGGCCATGGGTACGTCGCTGAGCCAAGATGGTTTGGTCGTTAAGTTGTGATCATGAGTATTAGTAATGTTTTGGATGTCAATGTCCCAGTAGCTGTAATCGTGCTTCTTTTTCGGCCAAAGGGAAAGGGAGAGTAATTGAGAATCGAATGAATACGGTAGTCGTGTTGGAAAGATGATTTCGGAGTGGAAAAACATGTTTGAAGGCTCATACAAATTATTTTTCGAGGTTACGAGCGGGCATTGTTGATGATTATTGGAAGAGACCGATATGAGCTTGAGAAGCTCTCTTTCTTCTCTCATCTCCTTCATCTTCTCCAATTGTCTAAACCTCTCTTGCAACATTGCAATGGAGGAACAACTCATCATTTTTGCATCACTCTTTATTTCATTAACCATTTTCATTTGACACCAACAAGTTTAAAAGATAGATAGAAAAGGAGTGTGTGTGTGTATCTCAGTGGAGGAGCAAGAAAGTGGAGATTAACAAAGTAGTTGCATGAATCCAAGTTATGGTTGCCTTTATATAGAGTGGGAAAATAAAGGCCTTTGTTCAAATTAATAACTTTTTGAAAGAAAATAATGTGTGGGAACACAGCCTTTTTTTTTCTAACTTTTGTTTTCCTTCTTTTACTTTGAATTATAATGAAGAGAATGCTAGCTAATGTCTAAATTAAGATATAGTTTGCATGAATTAAGTTATATAAAAAATATATTAAAAAAAAAAAAAAAAAAAAAAAAAAAACCCTACAATTTTTACACATTTGAGTTACTTTTGACATAATCATTTTCACAAAACCCTAATAGAGGCACGATACCTCATATTTTTCACCTTCAACTCGAATATCTGCTCCATGTTATGTCTGATGTAAGAATATCTCTTTGTTCATTTAATTTGTTTATAACTCTATTTCCTTTGAATCATATATATTGAATGAACTTAATCATTTACTTCAAAAATATTCTAATTTTAGGGATGAAAGAATGAAAAAGCATCTTTCTAATTTGAGGGATGAAAGGAAGATAATTGCTTAGAAACAAAGATTATTTTCGTATTTGACTTATGTAATTCAAAAGATATTGTCGCGTATAGGTGCTATCAATATGATTTAATGAAGTGTGATGATTCCTCTCGATTGAATAATAAGACACTTGGCTCATACAACTCGAACACTTTAATATACTCGTAGGTGACAAGACTGACTTTAGCGTAACGACTTTCAAATAAGACTAATTTTGAGAAAATAGCAAACCACGTCACAACATGTAAAAAATTTAAAGTGGTTAACGTTTTAAAAGATAATAGATGCACTGAAATTCAAAAATTGTATGATGAATGTTAATTCATATGTAAAAATTTGTGGTGAACGTTAATTATATGGTGTATGATGAATGTTAAAATTGTACGGTGAATCTTAATTGCATGTTATGATCAACGTTTTTTGGTTAACTTTTTGGCGTGAACATGTTCACGTCAAGGGTAAAGCCACGTCACTAGTTTCATTTAGTTAAGCTGTTAATTAATTACATAATTAATTGGTCAACATTTTAGCCAAATTTTTAGCGAGGACATATCTTCACCGAAAGATTGACGGAAAAAATAAGAGGGAAATTAATAAAGTAAATGAAGTATTAAAAAAAAAAAAAAAAAAAGAAGAAAAAAGAACATGTCTTCGCCAAAGATTTTGGTCAAAGTTTCTTGGCTATTTGATAAAGTAAAAGTTTGAAACTCGTTTTATTTTGTCGTTTAGAACTTTTGGTGAATATATTGTGTCTCGCCAAAACCTTCCTCGCCAGTGCTTCCAGTCCTTGTAGTGATTCTTCATAAAAATTATTTATCAATCATATATTCCAAACTCTAACTTCAAAACATTTTTATACTAAATAACCTATTTTAATGAATCACTTGGTTTTATATACATCCTTTTATGTACGTTGAGTGATGGCTCAAAGGTAAAGCTACTAAAGTCATCGCTTTAGGCCTTCCGAATATTTATAGCCCCCAATTTTTTAATGCCCTTTATGAATATATAATTAGTCACATATTTTATTTGGCATCATCTTGAGATCTTGATATATAAAAGCCCCTTGTACTAAAACTACTTAAAATACTAGGGATGTTTGCATAGCTTTTGTTTACTTTTTTGGTCCATACGATTAAGTCCTTATTTGAGTTTAAGAAAAATACGAGTAGATACATCTTTTTACTATTACCAAATGATGAATTAAGCTCATTTAATGCTACAAATCCAAAAGACTTATAGCCAATATTATAAACAAATTAAATGTTTCAAGAATCACTTATGAGTAGTGTCTTGATGAACGGACAAGAAGTAGCTATTTCTCAACTAACAAACATGAACCCCAATATCCGTTTGTTTAACTGTTCATATTAGTTCATTTGTTCGGTTAAACCTAAATAAAAAACAAGAACAAGCCTCATCCGTGTTGGTTCGGTTCCTTAGCCCTACATATAGATTATCGTTTCTCTTTCTATATTACTTTCTCTATCTTCAATTAACTCTTAGACACTCATCATGTTTTTGGTTCGTGGTTAGATGTTCTATTAATCCATTGAATCGAAAAGCTAACATTAAGCAAAAAGAAAAGAGTATAAAAAAGGGCAAATGATAGAAAAAAGTATCATACCTGCCATCATTTACTCTTGTGGGTAGCGAACAAATTTTTTTTTGTTACATGATTATATCTTTCAAATTCATCCTCTTTAGGGTACTATGTGACATTTTGCCTTCGGAAAAAAAAAAAATTCTATTAATGTCCAAAATTTCACAAAATACCCTAAAGAGAATGAATTTGAAAGATATACTACACAAAGAAAAAATTTGTTCGCTACCTCATGTTAACAAACGATGCCAAGATAATATTTTTTTTTTTTTTTTTTTTTTTTTTTTTTAGCCATATAAAAAATGCCTTATTTTTACATTTCGTTTTAGGCCTCATGAAGAATTGAGCCGCCCATGTGTACATTGTTTTGATTACTTTAGGGTAAAGGGAAGTAATCCTTTGTTTTGATTACTTTATGAGTTGGAATATTATTATTAACCGTTCAAGTATCTTTATAAATGCTATGCAAATAGTCTTCAAATACAAAGAATGGTGGAGGTCGGATTTCAAGTATGTTATCGTTCTTAAAAAAAAGGAAAAAATAAATAATACAACGAATGGTTAAAAATGTTTCGTATTTTCTTTATTCATTAAAATAGAGAAAAATGTGTTTTGATTGGTATGGTTGAAAATAGCCTAAAAGTATAAGGTTTTCAAAAGTTTCTTTCCAATGTTTAACTTGGCATTTAAAATAAAAGTACATTATTTCAGATGCATGCATAACTAGCTAGGGATTAATTATTTATATGTACTATATTATAATGTATTGTTTTTTAATGAATTATAGTAGTTTTGAACATGATATCGAATGGCCTACTGAAAGTGCATAATAATATAAAAGCATGCAGATTCGTACATACAATTGATTATATTTGTTAATGTATACGGAACTTAAGTGAAAATAATATTTGACGTTAAGTGTATGAAATGATGCGTGTTATCAAATCTATCTAATCTATCCATCTATCAAGTTATATAAATTCAACTAGAAAATGATTGAATAAGAGAAAGAAAGGTAAGTGAGTAGAATCCAAGCATAAAACAACATAGAGACCAATCTAGCTTAGAGTACTTGGTTGATCTAATTCAAGGCAGGGGCAATGCTAAATTGAGAAAAAGGGTTTTGCAGATACTCCAAAATAATAAAGTTAGAATTTAGTGATTGGAAATATGTGTTTGGAAGAATATCAAGGGGGCATGATGTCCCCTCTAAACAACAAGACCAAAAAAGATAAAATGCTTAAAGCCTAAATCATTTAAGCACTCCGCTCCTTTAGCTTATCAACTTACCCCCTCTTTTCATGGACATGATCATTATTTGCAGCAGCAATTCGTATTCACAACTTTCTGCTTGTTTGGAACCACAATGATCACAACATCCATCATTGCTCGTCTATTTATATATGAGCCTAGCTTGCTTATGCATGCATGTTGGATTGTGTCGTCTAGCTTCGTGTTTATCGACAGTGTACGTATTATTGATCATTTCCTAACCGGCCTACACATATCATGTGAATCAAACATTGTATTCAAGATCTAAATCAGCTTGGATTTATGTATGATTTTAGGAAAGATTAATTAGCATGCACATGACATACACTCTGATGAATAAAGATGGAAACATGCATTATCAACAACTACCACCTAAAACCTTTAACCTATGTAATGGACAATGAGTTGAAAACGTTGAAGCCTAAATTGTGCATATGAAAGACATTATCTCACAAATAATATATCTTAATAAGTTGATGATCACTTTGTTTATAGAGTAGATAAAAATAATGGAAATATACCCAACATTCTCCGAAATCTCTACTCTCAATACAAAAAGTAACATTGATTGGTGAACCAACATTCTCCTTCGCACTCTCGCAAATCGAAGTTCTTTTGTTTCTTTTATTTTTATATATTTTTATTTAAGAAGGATTTGTCTTCAAGTAATTGGATGGAAATGGCATGCATGGTTGAAAGCTGCATTTGCTAGTGTTGCTCTCTCCTCAATTATTTATTTTTTGAGGGGAATTTTAGAATTTCGAAAAGATGAGGGCCAATAGCATATATACAACAAGGTCCAATCTACAAGACAACGCGTGCTTTCTATTTCTTTATTGCTACATTTCACTCTTTATCCTATTTTCCTTTTTAAAACTCTGGTTCATAAATCACAAAAGTGGTTATATGGCTAATCCCATCATCTAAAAGCCGACTCACTTACGAAATGGGCAGATTCACCTTTAAACGTTTTATTATACTTAAGCAACATAAGTTTAAAATCTTGTTCCACATACCTTGTTTTCTTTCATGTTTTTAGTATTTTTCATCTTTTATTTTGAGTCTAAAGACTTGTTTTTGCTAGAAATCATTCATGTGCATCTTAATATTGGTAGATTATCATCAAGATATGTTTCATATGCTAAAGGTGGTAATAATCCATGATCCAACCCATGTTAAAATCATGAGGATAACTTTGTAAGCCCTAGCTAGCAAACAAATGGATTTTGTCAACTTTTTACTTCAAAAACTTCAAGATTCGTATATAAAACCTTATGAATCATCAAAGACCTATTTTAAGACTATATAAATGCCTAAAAATCTGATCTTCCATGTGGTTAAAATTCATGTTTAAGAGATGGATTTACAAGGAGTTTTCTCATTTAGACAAAAATGGTCATTTTCAGATATTTGGGCCAGCTAAACTTTTTTTGCTTGGTACATGCACGTATTTCTGGATTTTAAGTGATTCCTCCTTTGGAAACTTTGGTATTATATTTACAAAGCAAGATCTTGTCAAAAAGAACTAAAGTCAATTTACGAAACAAGAGTTTGATGGCACTTTTTTGTTAGAAATTGGGGTTAGTCTGTGGTGGTAATCTTAGATATATTTGATTGAATCGTGTATAATTCACTTTGCAAATAAACTATTTCAACTCTTATTGCCTAGGTTATACAAAATCTCTATTGAGATAAGACAATCAAACCACTCTATTTCTTGGTATAGAAGACATATTAAACAAAGAGGATTGTGTGTTTTTCGTATGTTCAAATGAGACATATGAATTTGTTAATAAACAGATTATTTGACAGTTACAAAATAGTTATAGTTGGTTAACAACCAAGTGGTCATAACTGTTAGGCCAAAGGTCATGATGGTTGGGAAAAAGGTGGAAAAACGGGTAATCCATTTGGATAACCAAATATATCGTTGTCCCCGCAAGGGGCGTTGCCCCTTGACCCATGCATCTTTGTTGTGGTGAAAATATATTAGCTCAAACGAGTGTGTACTTCACACTTTCCTAACTCGTATCCGAGCATAATATGAAATTACATTGGTTTCTAGTAAATCACAATTACCAAAAATCACCAACATTTTCGTGCCTAGTTTTTGGACAATAGTATGCCAGATTTCAAAACCCGACTTTAAAAGGCTATAACTCTCTCAGTATGTAACCAAATTAAGTGAGTTTCCTTCTGGAATTTAGATCTATGTGTTATCTTTCAAACCCAGGTGGTCTCACTCAAAAACTCAAAGTATTCGACCTTCAAAAAGTTGTCAAAAGACACTTGTGTAAGCAGCTAAACTTGTGATAGTTTGTTGTGTAAATTCTTTTTAAAGGGCTTATCCATATTAAAAAATTGTGATTTTTATGTCAAAATCTTCTTAAAAACCAATAAGTAACTTTTGTTACAAGATCTAATTCTAAATAGTTAAGACATGTAAAAGACACCTTAAAGTAACTATAAATGTTGGACAACATAAAACTTCAATGTCTAGAAAACGATAAAGATCCTCTCATGTTCATTTGAACCTGAGAAGTAATGTTGTGCTTGTTGTGATTGTACATTGTCATTTTGCAAAACATTGATTTTATTTTAATTCAAATATACAATCACAACATTACCTTTCTTGTTCAAATTAACATCAAGGATTCTTGTCCTTTATAAAATCAATCATTGTTCTTGCTATAAATTTTTTTAAGAGATAGCTTGGCTACAATTTTTAGAAATTAATCGACTACAATCCTTCATAAAAATACACTAAAGAATGAATCATGGACCCATACGTAAAGAATCGAGACCACAAAAGTTAATCAACGACCCACATTTATAAGACAAATTACGTACCCAATTACCACAATAAATTATAGCTAATGTATTCTCATTCTTTTATTACGAAATGTATAAGAGTTGATATTATGACCACCTTTAGGTTAAATAACACCTTTGTACAAGATACGAGTATTAATAAAACAAATTATGAAGTATTAATGGCTATGATAGTTAGTTCACTTGTACCATTTAAAGTTTGAGATCAAGGTTTTGTTCTTACTAGTGCCTTTGTGTGCTATAGGATTGGAATAGTTTCGGGCATTCGGATACTCTTGGTTGATCATTTGTGTTCTCTTTTGTTAGATGCTTACGAACTTACGCGTTAAGTCCTTACACAACCTTTTTATTCATTGTATCGAGCCGTTTTGGTAACTATGGATAGCTATTAGGATTGACACCCTCACTCCCACTTGTACGTGAGTGCATATTTGCTACTAACTTATTCAATCCACTTTCGGGATTGATGTCATCTACTCATGGGATTGTTCCGACATGTACGTTCTTTATTCAGTCCACTTTCGGAATTGATGTCATCTACTCATGGGCTTGTTCCGACATGTTCTTTAGTTACTCATGAGACAGTAGGTAGGCTATTAGATTGAGTCGAAAGCCTACCCATAAAGGTTCTGATTCGAGCGAGAGCCCAAACGGGGGAACTTGCTTCTATCTACTTCCTACTATTAAGGTTAAGCATTTTCTATGCGGGTAACTTCCATTGGTTCAAATGCTCTAAGGTTACGCCTTTTTGGGGCTTCATTCAGAGCTAACTGAGCTACTAACCCGAAGGGCATGTACGACTTCTGCCATCACCGAAAGGATCGAAACCACATTCTATGGTGTTTTCCCTTCTTTGAGGTTGTTGATAAAGGCGATAGATTCATAACTTCAATGTTGTTGTTCAACCCGACAACAATTAAGAACACATGCTATATCCATAGGTCTTTGTGAGCAATCGCTTCAAACATAACTGTCAGATGATCGTGATCACCCCTTATATATTAACCTCGAATGCTACAGTACAATTAACAAATTAAGGCCTCTTAACATCCTATGAAACCCTTTTTTGCCTTCATGAAATTCATGACATCAATTTAACCAGGTTGACGAATACAAAGTTTTCAAGACAATCACGAAATGTTTTCTCATCCATTTGTAAATATTATACTTGGGCATTAACGACGGTGTTGAGCGCCATTAACGAATAAAAAACGAGCACTTCGTGAATATATAATAGTGCATTTTACTCGTACTATCGATAATTTGTTTAGATTATTCACAATAATTTGTTAGATCTTCAACAATGATAGTGGATAGCTATCGGCTCATTTGGAACCTCTTTCTTAGTGGCTTTGCGTTATACAGAGGATTTCAGAAAAGTATGTGTCTACTGAAGATTATGAGCACCAATATATCATGTGGTTTCTTAAGTGCTTGATAGTTCGCCCCAAGCTTATAATTCTTTTAATTGATTCAAGCCGCATATGATTCATTTTTTTCTTCTTATCAAATGCAAGCTATTTCACAAATTTTAATCACATGAATGTGATAAGATAATCCCCAAGTGATTTACATAGTTTTAAAGTTTTTACTTATTTCAAAGAAACCTTCTTCAAATTCAAATATGTTATATGTTAGGAGATTTTCAAAAAGTAAAAAAAAATAAGGTTGAAAAACTCATCTGGAATAATGGTAGTGCATATTTTTGGCTACATGGCCAAATTGAGCATCAATATTTGCCAATAAAAGTTCAAATTGACTTCATTTGACCAACTCATCTAAATTCCATCAAAATATATGTGTGAAAACACATGTGTTAATATTGAAACAAAAATAATAATAAAAATAAATAAAAAATAAAAAAATCAATCCTTAAAATTGGAAGGGGTATAAACTTTAGTTATTAAATTTTAAATAAATTATAGTGACATAAAAATAGTTATCAATTTTAATGTTTTTAATAATTTTATAAATTTAATAAATACCACTATAGTTTATACCTCTATACTTATATTTTATACATAAAATACAACATATATGTTATTATTATTTATAAATATTATTATCAGTATGTATTAAATTAATGTATTTCAATGAAATTATAAATATAAAAAAGAAATGAGAAGTTACTATGACATGTAAATAAATACACGAGATTACACATATACAAATGACTCATCTTATTACTCTTTATGAGATTAAGTAAAGATATCCGTAAAAGTATTCTTTTTTTAACTATCCACATTCAATAATGACTCACGTTATTCGGTTATTCCTCTTAATAAGTTTAACACACACGTGGGTTTAAAAATTAAATACCGCTTAAATTATTATTAACAGTAATATAAATATCAAAATGAATGTACGATCTCATGAGTTATTGTGAGATAAAATTAAATAAATGAGATTGTACATATAATAACGACACATATTTTTCTCAAGAGTCATTATGTGCCACTAAACACACAATAATGTCTAGAACATGATATGAATAATTAAATATAAACAAGATCAACCTAAACACCATGACAGTTAAACAAAGTTAAATCTTTCGTGCAACACAAAACTGTACAAAATATTAATCAATATTAACGCATAATGAAAAAATTATGTAAAAACTCGTACATGCACTGGTATTATAACTATATAAGTATTAAAAATTTAATATAATTTTGTAAAAAAATCTTAAACATTACAAAACTATTACGGATTTATGAGTTGTCATAATATTTAACTTAACAAACAAAATTAATAAAACATTATTACTTGTTATATTATTTGTCCAAACCTTATACGTACATAGGTTCTAAAACTAATAAACTACATTTCATTTCAAAAACAAAAAAAAAAAAAAAAAAAAAAAACTTTTGAGATAAAGAAACTTGAATATTACTTATTCACTTTTGGATCATACATAAACCTAAATCTGAAAGTTGTGATGGAGCTATTGTTGTTTAGAGACAGTTCCACAACACATTGGCAATTTAGCTTTAGCATGGACCCAAGGGCCATTATGAATGTGGTCTTTTTTTATAGTGCGGTCTATGTCTTTGAAAAAAGCTGCATAAACATGTTTCTTAAATTTGGAGTTTGGACAAGCCAATATGAAATCTTAACCTATACTTTCTATACTTTCTTAATCTATACTTTCGTTCTCAACCCAATATGAAATCTTAACCAAGAGGTTAAAAAAATGAGAATTTTTTTTAAATGAACCTTTTTTAGCATTAGTTTACCAATTTCGACTTCGCTCAAACTTTTTTCCAAAATGAACTTTTAAATATTAATCTGTGAAGTGAGGGGATGGATCGGAGAAGTTCTTTAAATTGAATGAGGCGAGAATAATTAAATGTGGGTGTTTCTTGGGCGATGGATTTAAAAATATGGGGCGTTTGAATTTAACTTGGGCGATGGTCATTTATTTGATTAGTAAAAGTAGGTAAGCCAGTATTGTCTTCAAGATTCTCCAAAAGGCTTGAGGCCTTACCATTTTTCTAATATTTGTTTCACAATTTGTTATAAAGTAATTTACTAGAAATGAACGAAATATAAGTATTTAATGTTTTGGATGAAAAGTAGGCGAGTGAGTTTTTTGTGCGAGTAAATAAGGCGAATGAAGAATTGATAGTGATATATTTCGTTCATTTTGGTAAAAGATAAGAAAAAAGTTTGAATCCGTAAAATCACTACCTATATATATTATTTAGGTAATTGGCTTTAAAAAAAACACCCTAGTTACATCCGGATACCAGACATTGATTGTTTTTGTTTATGTTAAGATACTGCATAATCGTTATTGAAATGCTTGATCAATGAGTAGTAGAAAATTAAAGAATAAAATGTGTTAAAAAGCCCAACAAGAGAATGGATCTGTACTCTTGGGGGCCTTTTCAGCTCACTTCAAATCCATGGACTTTTTCATTAACTTGCTAAAAATATACTATTTGGAAATGATGTTGCATGTCAAGTTTTACAGTAAATTTAAACACCATAAGATGCCCAGAACAAAAATGAAATAGGATCAAGAAACATAAAGGCTAATGATAACATAACACATAAGCAGTTCTGCTTGAAGCCTCTCACTCTCTCAAAGTGTAGGCCATTTACAATATAGCGAGCTCCAAAGAGCCTAGAAGCACAAAAAAGACTCGATTTGAACTTACATATGTGCAAGCTTTAACTGCCGAATTAGTTGTAACTTGCATTTAATTAGCAACTAGAAATCAAGTAATAAATAGTTTTCAAGATGAACAACATGTATGCGATTTTCGGACTCATAATCTCTTTAGCAAGGATTGTCTTTGTTAAGTAGTCAAGATTCCACAATCCTCGTCATGAAGATGTTGTAAATATCTTTAGCAACCGTCTAAAAAGCGGCACTTACGTTCGTGGAATCGAAACTTCCCTGACATCTTTAAGATACGATTTGCTACCAACAACAGTTGTAATTTTGCTCATATATCCATGTGCTGTTAGAAAAATGCGTGTAGGGTGTGTGATAATCCTGGATATCTTACTAGAACGTGTTGAGTTCACTTTCTGTATAAAGTATTTCGACCCTATTTATGCCTCGGTCGCACGAAATCTCTATCGGGATAATTCTAGAAGAGAAACACTTTGTGTCTAGGCACAAGATCACTTTTTTGTATGTTTTAATGAGGCTAATAGATCTGTATATATAAAACAGTTTCTATGATAGTTAGGCACTTAAAGTTGGTTGAAACCAACTTTCACAACTGTTTTTCCAACGGTCACAATGGTTGGAAAAATTAGGGGAAACCGCTTGGCTGCGCCCCTTTGAGGTCGAAAACATATTAACTCAACGAGTGTGCACTCCACACTTTCCTAACTCGTATCCGAGCCGAATATGAAATCTCATTAGCCTCTAGTAAATTGTCATTACCTAAATGGATGTCGATGCCACTAAAATCACCGACGTGTGCGCTATTCAGCAAGCCAAGTCAAATCAATATATCCATCAATGTGAATGGAATGAATCGGCTGTACGTATATGTATGGCCACTTACTACGACGACGCTCTTTAAGCCACCTGCCAATGCTATCAAAAGTCTGGCGTCTAGTGAGATGTCAAACGCCACAAGGGCTCCAACAGCACCTCATCTATGATATGCAAATGTGGACGCTTTGAAACACGCTCTTGACCAGCCATGTCCCAGATTTGGACCTTAACTTCATTCCTAGCTAGCTAGCTACTAATTTTATAATTCTCTCTTATTGACTAATTTCAAACTCATCTCTTGCAAATCTAGCAAAAATGAATCTTATTTCATCATCCATATAATTAACATGCATGCATGCTGTATGACTGCCAATTCACATTTGCATCATTGGACTCTAACAAAAATGGAAAGTTGGGAAAACAGGACTAGTAGTACATGTATGCTAAGACATCGCTAACTGAAAATTAAGATAACTTGTCTTAATTTATGACAATACAAGGTTTCTTATATATTCAAATTGCGGCAGACTTCAAGGAATGAAACAGAACACAAAGAGATATCCGAGCAAGCAGTCATGGAATGTGTTTTACACTTCAATTAGGTTACAAATTTCATTTGCAAATGTCATATGACAATTACAGAAGAAAGTTTTATGTAGAGTTTATCAGATTCCAAGGACATTATTTATTTGTCGACTCTCGATCACCTTTAGGAACAGATATTAGGACATGACTGAGGACCCCAAGATTCCTTCTTGTGGTATATATTCAAAGACATTCGAAACAAGTGGCACATATATAAACATGTTCCTTAAACTAGGTTCTGTATATATCAAGTCAAACATCCACACTTTTAATACAATTTACCCACATATATATAGTAATTTTCAAAAAGAGGAGGAATTAAGACACCTAGCTAGCGCTTGAGGAGAACGCATGCAATAATGGGAAATTACATAAACTACATAACCCAAACATGAATCCTTCTCCATTTAGATGTTCCAGGATTATAAACTACGTACGGATGCTTGAAGGTAAACACTAGTAACATTTTGATATAATTCTTTCCAGATTTTCCAAAACAAAATCATTTTAGGATCCAAACCTATGTTTTAAGAAAGAGTAGCATCATCGATATATATACGGAGGATAAATTGAGGATACAAGTCTTTGTTAGCGTGGCATAGTCGCACGTACACCTCTGGACATTGGTTGTAAGTTACAATTTACGATAGACAAAGTAGTGATTAATCAAATTCTACCTTCGTTTCCGTGGCATGTACGTGTGACATCAAAGCAAAGATGTGTGTCTAGATGGAGGAAGGAAACTAAATATATCTGATCCCCACAAATTAAATTTGAATATGAGAATATCAAACCAACCAACCAATATGTTCCCCAAGTGAAAATGATTGATGGAGACTCAACAAGTTGCAATATATTGCTGTGAAATAGTAGTATAAATTTAAATGGTGAGAAAATGACCACACCAAATAATGCCTATTGGCAGCCAGCTATTTATTCTAATAATGTATTACTAGTAATATCCACTCCAAAATCTTGAGAAAAAAGCATAGCCTACCAAAATGTCGACACCAAAATAAGTACTTAATTATTTACAAACAAATTCCATACACAAAGTTATAGATATCAAAAAGCATAGGCTACTAATCTTGATTGATTACTGTCACACTTTACACAAAATCTATGATGATGATAATATAATATATACATTAATCATCTATGAATTTGGACTTGATGATGAAGAAGAAGAAGTTGGGTGGTGTTGTTCCATGAGGTTGCTCAGCAACTTTTCCGCCTTGACAAAATTAAACAATCAATTAAGTAGTATCCTATAATATAAATGTAAAAGTGCACGAATGATAGAAATTGATATATGTTTTATAATAGTTACTACCAACCTTGTGTTTAGCTCTGGGGGTGGTTGTAGTTGATTGAGCAAGAGTCACTAATGCCGGTATAGCCCCCAACATTAATCCTGCTATTCTTCTTGTGTCATCATTCTTATGAGATGAGAGCAAGGCCAACAATGTGATGATAACTAACTCTGTAAGCAATAAAGATGGTTGAATGAGGAGGAGGAGCAAGGCCTTTATCCCACCTTGTTCGACTATGGCCTCTCTCCCTTCCTCTATCGCCGCCAAGCTGTTCAATACAGCCAGCGCCTTCTCAGCCATGCCCATTGTCTCATCATCGTCTTCTTTTGTTGCACCTTTAGCAACAAGGTCTACCAAGGGCTTGACCAAGCCTGCAGCCAGAGCTCTTTTCTTGTTGGTTTTGATTGAGCATAACTTATATAGAGTGGTTAACGCATCTTTCTTCCCTCTAACCGAAGATGTGTTTACTAACAGCGATACCAAAGGAGGAATGGCTCCAGATGCTCCTATGGAAGCCTTGTATTCTTCATTAAACAAAGCTAAACTAAGCAAGGCGCATGCTCCGTTTTGCTTTGAAACTTGCGTCCCAGTTTTCACTACGTAGATCAAAGATTTAACAGCACCTGCAATGAGCGGTTTGTTCTCGTGCAAGAGAGACAGATTAAGCAGCGCTGTAACGGCATGCTCTTGAGTTTGAGGATCAGTAGACCTGAGAAGTGTAATAAGGGCCTGAATAGCACCCGGTTCTCTTCCTATCAAAGCTCGGTTGTCAGACCGGTTCTTTGCAAGAAACCTGAGCTTGGCAGCAGCAGACCTCTTGACAGCTAAAGAGTTGGAACAAAGACTGTCAACGCACATCTTAACGGTTGGCTGCAAGTCCTCTGGAGAAATGCTTTCGATTATCTCAGTTGAGAACGTCTCCCTTTCGAGAAAACCTTCACATGGCTCGTCATCCACCTCATTATTAGTAGTATGAAGTTGTTGTTGTTGAGGGGGCAAATAATAATCATTAAGATTAGCGAGGCGTTGTAATTCTCCTGATATATCACTCATGTACTCAGACGAAGAGAAATCCATAGAAAGGTCGAGATCAAGATCAAGTGAAGAAGAAGAGACGACAGGAGGTGATTTGGTAGCAAGCTCATGTAAATGAACATCGATCACTGACTCGCTATCATAATCAATACCAACCTTGGAGAAACTGTAACGGGAGCGAATGGTTCTCATGGATCGACCACCCATATCAGTTACACTACGTTTCATCAACATGTACAAACTGTATATAATTCTAAAGCTTTTGTTTATTCAAATTGGTGTTCTAACTTACTCCTCATCAAGAGATAGGAATAGAAGGTTTATATGAGTGCTTAGTTTTGGACAATTGCATGCCACACAACTAATAGCCAGCTAATATTATTATTTGTTTTCACTTTTAGCCGTTTTGACTTGCTTTATTAACAAACAAATCATTTCATTTGTAACCTTTTTAAAATACAACATGACGTAAATTAAAGTGAATAATGTGTAACATGCGTGTATATATAGGATTATGCATATGTATAATTAACCTTATCATATGAATAGTATAGCTCAATGTACATTCACATTTATTTATTAATTTATTTTGTTTACACTCTACTAATTAGAAAATATGATTTGCAAGATCTCAGTAGGAGTTTTAATAATGTCATTATTGTCATAGTTAGCTAGAATAATGCCAAACAGATTTCATTTAAAATGTTTTGTTGTTAGTGCATTGAAGGGATGATGTTTATATCTATCTAACCCATAATACAATCACAACTAAATTTAGTTTAAACTTTATGAGGGCATCTTATGAATATGTCATCGTTAGGTTCATCAACCTTGAAAAAAGAAAAAAAAAATGTTTATGTTCAAAAGAATTTAGTTGAATAAAGATGACAGAAAAATCAAAATCAAATAAGACAATCCTAGTCATTTATTTTTTAATCAAGATGAAGAAAACTCAATTACATCATTTAAAAAAAAATTAAATATCTCATAAACCGTTAATTCGTTAATTAAAACTAATTACACCATCATGACAAACATAAATGTAACAACCATGACTTTAGAGTTTGGTTAAGCATATGGTTTTAGAAAATATGGTTTTAACACTTAATGATGCAGCGGACTTAATGGCAAGGGCTAACGGTGCAAAAGTAGAGTTAAAGGGCAGAATTACAGGAATGCCCTTATGGGCTTATAACACTTAATATCAGAGACTAACTCCCTTATGTTACACATGTTAGGGTATGTGTGTTCCTTGGCCATTTCAGAAGGAAATTAGCAATAACACATCGTTGGTAAGAAAAGGAAAAAAAGTTACATGAGGATTCAAGAGGTGACTTGGAGATATTTTGTAATCCTAAGAAGATTTTAAGTGATTGTGATTAGTTCTTATCAAGGCATGTAAAGAGATTATAGTTTATGATCATTGATTGTTAGTTCATGAGGAATTGGGGATTTTAGAAAGAATAGCTACTTTGATGATTTAGAACATGTTGTGTTGTTTTTGTGATTAGTAGATAATGATTTAGTGTAAAGAATTGATATGAAGCATTTTAGTATAAAGTATGTCATGAAAACTAGTTGAGGTTATGATGTAAATGATGAAGTTGTTATGTTAATGACTAGTTCATGATGTCAAAAGAGGTGTTTGGCACAAGGGTTATTTTAGAACAAGATAGTAGCTAACAGTTAAAGTTTATGTGTTATGTATGAGAAAATAGTTCATAATGATTTAGAATGATTATAATGTGTTTAGGTGATCGTGGGAAGCACGAAGATTATTAAGCCTAAAACCGACTTAGGCGGATACGGGAAGTTGGGGGAACACGGAACCAACAAGGATTCCGTGCGTATATAAAGGGACCATACCCTCGTTTAAGACGATCTCATAACCCTAAAACTCCTTAAACCCTAAACCGATTACTCACTCACGCGGAGGATAATCGGGGAGACAATCCCACGATAAGCCTAACGGTGTTTCTTGTCTCTTAGCGCGCGGTCTCAAGCGGCAATTCTCAATTGGTGCGAGAACCGGAGCTCCAAATCGAGCGTCCAACTTTTGTATCAACAAGTGGCGCCATCCGGGGACCTACACTAAGAATCGACACTAGAATGACAAAACACGGCAATCGTGATCGCAATCGGATCTTATGGGAAGAAGTCGCGAGTGGACTAACCCCAAGCACACCTCGGGACAACCAACGCTAAAAATAAGGGGTCGGTCAAGACTTGATCTTCCTCCGGTAGAACCACACTCGGGAGTAACCCAAGTCACTACAACCACCACGAGTGGAGTAGACCCATCACAAGACTCGGGAACAACCCGTCTTTACTACTCCCTTCCAATCGGTGCTAAAACCGACTTGACAAAGGAACCAGAGGCACCGGTCGGGATAAAACGCAATGGTAGAAACAAACGCACTCACTCTCGGGAGTCGCGCGCAGTAGCACCGTAAACCTTCGTATCCCAAAACTACGAAGCATTGGTCGCCTCATGCAGAGAAGAAGAAGAATAGATCGGGCGGAACCCGAAGCCCGACTCGATTCGATTCGGAATACGATACTTCTCCACCGCCAAAGGAAGGAAAAGCGCGAAGCGGTCATAAAACCCAGATTCAACAGAATCGGGAGGAGGATCGAGGTGATGAGACATCCCACTCGCAACACATGAGTGATAGTGATAAAGAAGAGCGGCGTACCGGTGTCACGCCGGTGGGTAGCCGTAGAGTACATGATGCATCAGGCGAAAGTATTCCCCAGTGAAAGCCCTTCGATCCGCACTATGAGTCGAGATTACGAGAAGGTTTAGTAAGCGCCCAAAGAAGGTAAATTCATCTTCGACAATTCCTCGGACAACGAGGATAGTGATCTGAGGCATTGGAAATCGAGCGTGCGTGATAGCCAAGAGGAAGACATGTCTCTCCCGTGGCGCCCGTCGAGAAAGTGGATCGTTCACCGACGCGTTAGTGATTTCTCGAGAACAAGAAAAGGCGCATGCCCGCAAATGTTAAAACCTATGATGGGACAAAGCGATCCCGATGATCACCTAAAATTTTTGAATCACCGCGACCATCGAAAACCAGCCACAACCAGTTTGGTGCCACATGTTTAATTCCACACCGGTGGGAAGCGCGAGGCGGTTCAACAAACTCCCACGAAGGAGCGTGAATGGTTTTGAAGAGTTGAGAAAGGCGTTCGCCTAAATTTTACTCAACGCAAAAGTGTGCTAAAAATCTGTCCGAACTCGCCAGGTAAAAGCGAACCTGGGAGAATCCACGCGTTCATGGAGCAGCTTTAAAGACGAATGCATGCAAGTTAAAGCATGCCCTAAGTCTTAAAATCTCGGGCTTCATGAATGGGATTAATAACCCGAAACTCATCAAGAGGTTAAACGACAAGATCCACGAGACCTTTGATGAACTCATGAAGCGCTCTCGGTCTTTTGTCCAGGGAGAGGCGGCTGCGGTGATAGTAAAAGAACTATTCGAAAGTTACGTGTCACGTGAACAACACGGGAGACAATCCAACGACCGAGGTAATAACCGTAATAGAAGCTATCGCAACCGAGAGGAGCGGCGGGACAGAGATAATGACAGTATACCCCCCGATCAAAACACCAAAGGAAATACTTGCGGTGGAAGGTGCGAACTTCCCAAGACCACCGCAGATCGTACACCGTAAGATCGGCGCGCGGGAATGGATCTTGTGACTACCATGCGCAAAGGGTCACACCACTAACGAGTGTGTCCAGGTTGCGCCAACTCATCGACAAGATGGTCAGAAGGGCGGTGGACCACTTAGTTAAAAACATTAAGAGGAAGAGATAAGCAAAAGAATGAAAGCAATAAGGAGACACCCGGGATAAGGCCGACACAATCTATATGATACTGACGCGTGGCGGCGAACCACCGACGTAAGGTCACCAAGAGTTTTCCGAAGAAGTGAAATATCTTTCCTACTTTGATGCGGACAACGCAAAGATCGAGCCCTCACCATTGAAATTAGTGCGGGTGGTCACGACATACACCGCATGTACATCGATGGTGGGGCATCGGCAAATATTATGTATGAGCATTGCTTTAAAAGACTACGACCAAATACGTGGTCGATTCGTCTGGTCAACACCGCACTTAACGGTTTCACGGTGAGAAGATATAGCCTATGGGCCACCGCGATTGCTAGTCGGCGTTGGCAACGCAGAGCAGCGTACAACAACTGGATGGATTTCATGGTGATCAAATCCCGCTTCATCATATAATGGCATTATTGGGAGACCGGGATATCGACCATGCGCAGCGGTCAAATCAACAACAAGCACGGATGCTTAAATTCCCGTTGAAGGGGCATTGTCACTCTTTACAATGCCACGGTGCCAAGCGAGAGAATGTAACAGCTTACATGCGAAATGGAACCAATCCTCAAGCGGTCTGGCGGCCAAAATCCCCAACTTTAAGGTCGCATTCACCCGAATATCCGGACCGGGAGATAACCATTGGAGGTCATTGTCGGACAACAAGAAGCGGTGTGTCGCGCTCCTACAAAAGAACGTAGATATTTTCGCATGGGAGCCCAAACACACGATCGGAGTACCACGATCGATCACGAGCATAAACTTAGAATCCGGCAAGGATACTTCACCGATCGTCGAAGGCGTGGCCAAGCTCCGGAGGCGCAGTACCGCGCAGAGGTACGTAAATTAGTTAAAGCGGAATTATGCGTGAAGTCTATTACCACGGCGGCTTTCTAATCCAAAGAATGGTCAAAAAGCGACGGTGGTGGCGAATGTGTGAGACTTCACCGACCTTAATAAAGCATGCCCACAGGATCGCTATCCGTTACCGAGATAGATTGGAAAATAGAGTCCTTGTGTGGATACCGGTTGAAGTGTTTTCTCGACGCGCATGCGGATATCACCGATACAAATGGCACGAAGACGAGGAAAAGACAATAGCCCACAAGCCAAGGCGTTCTTGTTACACAAAAATGCCGTTGGCTTGAAGAATGCGGTGCCACCTATCGGTGGTTGGTAGACAATGCCTTGAAAAAGCAAGTGGCCGCAACACGAAGTCTATGTGGATGACACGGTCATTAAAATCCATCTTGAAAAGGCGGTGCGCGACATAGAAGAAACATTCAAAACTCTACGCGAGATTAACATGAAGCTAAATCTAAGAAATGCGCCTTCGGCGCTATCAAGGCATGTTCTTAGGGTACCGATAGAACACGATGGCATAAAACCGTGTCCGAGAAAAGACAAAGGCGGTAATAGAACTTCCTCACCACGCACGCGGAAGGAGGTCCAATCCTCAATGGAAAACTAGCCTACCTCACAGTTCCTATCTAAATCGCCAGAAAAGTCATGCCTCTTTCAAAACACTCAAGAAGTGTATAAAAAGGGTGACTTTCGGTGGACAACGGAGGAAGAAGCTTTCACCACACTCAACAAGGCACCTAGCAACGCCCCAACACTCGTTGCACCCGACCGGGGAAGAGCCGATCATGTATCTATCGCCAACTCATGGGCGATCATCGCAGGTGCTACTAACAGATAGGGACTCGGTGCAAACCCCTATCTATTTTGTCGACAAAGCTCTCAAGAAGACGGAGATGAACTATAGTGCCATGGAAAAATTGGTCTTGCATTAGTGTTTGCCGCTGCGGCTCGCTACCAAGTACTTCAGCGCGCATTCGACAATGCGGTAATCACGCATCAAGCCATCAGCGCATCATCTCCAAACCCGATGCGTCGGGGCGACTCCGTAGTGGAGTGTGTTGCTAGCGAACATAACATCTCTTACGCACCACGTCACTGCAATAAAAGGACAAGTTCGGCGACTTCATCATCGAGAAGCCGACATCGACGAGGTACCTACACCAAGCGAGAAAGCACTACAAGATCCATGGATTTTGTTTACGGATGGGTCCTCGTGCGTGGATGGCTCGGAGTCGGCCTTATTCTCACAAACCCGGAGGAATGGAATTCACTTACGCCTTTGCGTTTTGAATTTACCTCGACAAACAATGAGGCGAGAATATGAAGCCACGATCATTGGACTACGCATTGCATTTCGAATGGGTGTCGAACTTGGAAGCAAATGTGGACTCCGACTAGTGGCCAACCATGTGTTGGGTGAATACGTGGCCAAGAAGAAAATATGATTCGATATCTTGAGAAGACTAAAGCATCGATCAAAGGCTTTGTGGTTACTATCAAGCAAGTCCCTAGAGGTGAAAATCGCCAGCGGATGCACCGAGCAAGATCGCCTCGACAAGCTTCACACTTATCAAAGCAAGTCTTGGTGGAAACACCGAAAAGCAAGTCAATATCGGAGATGGAAGTCTCCGCGATCATGAGGAGGATGGACCTACATGGATGACACCAATTGCGAATTCTTAAGCAAAGGGACATTACCCCAAGAACGAGACGAGCTCATGAGAATACGGCGCACGCAGCGAGATTCGAATCACGCGACAACATCTTTATGTCGACGTTCTTTCCTCCAACCATGGCTTCGATCGTGGGCCCGTACAAGCAAATTATGTCTTGCGGAAATCCATGAGGTTCATGTAGCATGCACGCAGGACCACGATGCATTGTAGCGCGCCATGCGATCGGATACTCTTGGCCAACCATGCATAAAGATCGCGGGATTTGATAAGAAAGTGCAATGATTGCCAAGTCCACGAGACTGCACTGCATGAAACCACGGCATGAGTTAACACCAATCACGGCGCGTGGCCATTCTACAAGTGGGGCATTGATATCGCCCACTTTTCCAATAGCGTGAAGCGGTCTCAAGTTTCTCATAGTAGCTATAGACTACTTCACCAAGTGGATCAAAGCAAAAGCGGTGGCGACACCATCGGCAACCGGTGAAGCGCTTTATGCGGGACAACATAGTATGCGCCGGATTACGGTGAAATCATCTCGGACAACGGAAACAATTCGCGACAACCCCTTTAAAGATTGGTGCGAAAGTTAAACATCACCCAACACTTATAGGGTTCGCACTCCACAAACCAATGGTTTAGTCGGTAGCAAACCGAAGCTCGGGTGAAGGAATCAAAGCACGCTGGACAAGCACAAAGGAAGGTGGGTCGAAGAACTTTCCACATGTACTATGGGCGCACCGCACCTCGGTTAAAACCGGCCGGGGATACCCCTTCTGCTGTATACGGGATGGAAGCGTTATACCAACCGAGATCGGCATGCCCACTATCCGCGACTGCGGAGATTAATGTGACTACAAGCGACGGCGAAAGACGTGTCGACTTGGACCTCTTGGAAGAAAGACGCGAACAGCGGCTATCTGGGAGGCAAGGTCAAGTCAAAAATGAAAGGATACTATGATGCCAAGGTGCGCAGTGTTTCATTCTGACGGTGACTTTGTCACCGCGACAATGAGGCAAGCCACACCGAAGATACTGAGTAGCTCGGACCAAAGTGGGAAGGACCTTATGAGGTTCTTTGAAACAGCAACGCAGTAGCGTCACGGCCACGAGGTTTGGATGGTCGTGACCTCACAAGCATGGAATATCCGCAACCTCAAGAGGTGCTACCTATAAGAATTGCTACTGCATAATACGCGCAGACGCTCCGCACTTTCGATGCTCAATAAACATTCATGTACTCGGTTTTATTTTTCGTATTCTTCGTTTTCTTTGTTACTTCTTGATAAACTTGCAAGTATTAATAAAAGCGTCGCGGTTTCTAGCTAACTCCGCGACACATTTTAAGTTGTTATCTCCATATCTTGTATGTGTTAACAATTTTTCTTTCTTGCCACGATGGCGTGCATGCACTACAAATAAACCCACGATGGTAAAAGGATAAGTTGACCTACTAACTAACTTGTTGAGTAAGAGGTTGCAAACCCATCAATACCGGATCACGCATCCTTGTTAAACACCTTATTCTCAAGGCGTTGGAATAAGCTATATGCGCATCCCACGATGGTCGCTGACAATGCACACGTCAGACGTTTAATGACTTAGAACCAAGACATTTGATTCCTTAACAAGATATTTCCAAGACGTCATGAACTATAACATACACGATTATGATCAAAAACTTAGAATTATTTTCTAAGTATGCTTAGGATCTTTATACATGATGATGCATTTCCTACATTCGCATTGGCTTAGACGTTTGTTTCTTTGGCAACAAATACATCTTTCACGCAAAGATACACAGATACGTTTATATTACACGTATCTACAACAAAAAATAAACTTATTCATAACTACGAGTTATTACAAAAGACATTGAACATGTCAACTACCAGCTGTTACAGCGTTTAAGTACAGAAGAACCAGTGTGACTCGTTGCTTCTTTGGCTAAGCCAACGTCCTTCAACATACCTGCATCCTGACGAGATACGGTGGCCACGCTTACGGGCACCCCATCAGATCTTGGCAAGTGGGCCGCACCAACCCCACACAAAATGGCCTTACTGCGATACCCTTTTTCTTAGCAAGACGGGTCGCATGCGCCTCAAGACCTCCTTTAGAGGTACCTCTTTTCAATGCAAAGGATTCGACTATCCACAGGACGCCAAAAACGAGGAACTTGGGCCATGACCCATGGGGCTTGAATAAAAGTCCCATTTGTGCGACATCCTCGATACGATGACGCGCCAAAGTCAACCGGTCATAATCACATTTATTGGGTAATCTTGATCGCTCTCAAGCTCCGATATCATTGGCGGCTCAAGTCTTTCATTTTACGCATGGCGTGACCAAGTGCTCGTATGACTCGAATCATACTCGGTACCTTATCGGTGATGCCTTCACAGATTACGCCTCGTGGAGCTTTTCAATTGCTTCTGATTTGCCACGCTCCAAAGCACACTGCACTACCTCCCCGAAGGCATTGACCACCTCTGGCGATTCCAGGGTACTCAGGGCAGCTAGGCGCAGACCATGGCCTATGAGCCACCTGCGCTCCCGCTATCACGAGACATCACCGCGGATACAATTCCTCGTCATACTCGATGCTTAGCTTACAGCGACTTTGCCTCTTGCACCTCTGAGACCAACTCACGCCTCCAAGCTCCCCAATTGCGCAAACATTTTGTCCTTACCATTCCGGATGTTTGATTGCCCGGAAGACGAGACTTATATTTGGCGACATCGGCCGCGTTCTTGGTTTATTTGGCACATTAGCGCCATCTTGTCCTCGACTGTTTTTAGCGTATGTGCTCGGGACCTTAGCCTCTGCATGGGCGCTATCTAGTTGTGCCGGTGCTTGCCAGTTGCGCCTCCAAAGAAAGAAATAGTTTGGTCCTTTTGAGTCTTGGTTTTCTCCATCGGATACTCGCTCTTTCAACTTCACAATCGTCAAGCCTCTGGTGGCGTAAACTTGAACCAATTCTTGACTAATTGCCCCGTAAGACATTTGCATCGGACCGGTCTTCCTTATCACGGCTCTGCGGCCGGAATCGTTGAGCGTGTCGGACTAGCCTTAGGCGGTGACTCATACGACCGCTACCTGCGAATGATCACCGTGCAACATTAGAATCACAAATAGCACATTCACCAACTAACAAAAGGTTATACATATATGGTTTTACTTACTTTGGCTCCGCATCATCGGCATATGGGTGCGACGATGCTTCATCAGTGGAGGACAACTCCACAGTTTGAGTCACGGGCCGTTTCTTTCTTGACGGACCCGCACCATGATCTCCTCGGGTCCTTTGCGACTAAGCGCAACTTCCTTCTTCTTCCTCTTCGGGATGAGCTCCGGCTATGGCGGCGATCGCGCTACCAAATGGCGTTACCTCGAGATTGGGGCGGCTCAGCGGCGGCGTTGCCACCGCAACGGAGGAACTAGTCCCTGATCCCCGCGATCGGTTCCATGACACGCCCTTCGATTCGCCTAAGATAGGCTCCTCGTCATCCTCAATCGGTCTTACCTCCATCTTTTACGGCCAGGCTTCGCTAACTGCACGGTGAATAGATCCATCTGCGCAAGGCAAAACACATATACAAAGCAGGTTATATAATGCGCAACAAAGGCGGAAGATTACTCTTACATTATTTATATGCGAGGTGCGGAGGAATAAGTACCCACCCCGCCATTGGCGTCTAAAAGATAGGGATCTCATCTTGGCCGAAATTATTACTGGTGATCCCATGTGCACCAAAATCCTCGGGATATGCACTAATAGGGATGCGGTTCGCATTTATCAATTCCGCATCCTCGGCGTTATAAGACCCGAGCAATGGGCACTCATCCTACTGTAGTGTTCCTCGGTATAGAACTCATAATTCCACGGAAACATGTATCATCTACCGGAAGAAATACTCCTCCAATTCCTAGGCGTCTAATTTATCGTATAACCTAAGCCGCACTCATCTCACCGTTTGAAAAAGTTACCCACCCATGCGCCCGCGTGGTGTGGTAAAGCGCGGAATAAGTTGATGGTGGGATTAATCCCCAAAAAACGGCAATTTACTTGAAATTAGTAATTTTGGCTACCGATGCGATTATAGCTGCGATATGTGTAGTTTATAATAATTTAACACATCGCATAGAAAGCGGAGACGGGCACACGTTGATTCGCAAATTCGAATAACCGTGTGTATACACCACCTTCTTCTGGGAAATCATGATCGTGTACGCGCATCCCAACCACGGATGCACGTCCCGGGTATAAAATAATCGAGGTAAATTCCATCGGATCGATCAAATTAAGGTCGGAGGTGAAGTCGGACAACCGTTTAACCATGGTGATATGTTTTTCGCTATCACGCACGCGATTACCTTTGTGGTTGGTTGCTTTTGGGATAACGACTCTTAATTTGCTTTAGAAATGGCGGAAGGTGTTTTATCTTGTGAGGAATCCGGTGAAAATGAATTCCCAAGTTATATCTTCTCCTCTTCCACACGATTGGCGCCACGTGGTTTCCACTGGTCTTCATTGTGTGGTCGAGATGACTTGATGTGACAACAGGCGATAACTTTCCCGATTAACGAGGCCTTGACTATTCACATGGATGTCTAGATACATTGCCCCACGGATAGGTGTATGGCTTCTGGATACGTTTAGACATTATTTGTTTTTTGACTACGATCCTTGGTCTAGCATCCGCAGATTCGCATCGCAGCATACTGGGCGGGGGACATGATGGCGTATAGTGCGGTGTTGGGCCATGAACCCGACCGGCCTCAATACTTACAAGTCCAACACGACTTGGGCCAATATCAATAAAGGCTCACGGGCTCAAGGCCCAAATCTATTTACGGAATAGATATCAGATATCTTCTAAAATAAGAAGATAATCATTCCCAACCGACTTAGGCGGATCGCCGAAAGTTGGGGAACACGGAACCAACAAGGATTCCGCGTATATAAAGGGACCATACCCCCGTTTAAGTGCGATCTCATAACCCTAAAACTCGCAAACCTAAACCGATTACTCACTCTCGCGGGAGGATAATCGTGAGACAATCGCGATAAAGCTGCGGTGTTTCTTGCTCTCTTAGTCGCGGTGCCAAGCGGCATTTCTCCGATTGAGTGCGAGCCGGGCTCCAAATCGAGCGTCCAACTTTTGTGTCAACACCCAACCCAAAGGTGAGTAACGATTAGTAGCACGACTAGTAGTATAGTTATGTATAGTTTTTTTTTTGAATGTTCTAGCTAGACCGGCTCTTATAACTCGACATGTTCGCTCAACAAAACCATATAATTTTTCAAACTTAAAACAACATTTCTATATATTACACCGCAATTTTGAATTGTTTTTTCAGATAAACATATAATCAACCTTAAAAAACCATTGTTTATTTGACTATTTGTCATTTAGAATGTAAGAAACTGAATTATAATTAAACAAAATTAAAGTAAAAATCAAAAGCAAATAAAGAATAGAAGATGACAAAAATGCATAAAGGCATGGAACAAGAAAAAATGATGATGAAAAGCATGGAAAAGCCACATCCATGGCATGTGTAGCCAGCACACATTTTTATTCCTTCAAATGTTGTTTGCCAATGACTGAAAAGTGACCATAACCAATATTCATCATTTCCATAGCTTTGTAATTCTTTTAGCCTTATACATACACAGAATTATGCAGCTAGATTGTTTAATGCGACAACATCGTTAGCCTTTTATACACGCCACGGTACTACATAACACAACAACAATACTCAATCATGCCTTTCATTACTTGCATTTTTTGTCTTGAAAAGACACATATCAGGGTAGGCTGCTAGCATTTATGTATAACAAGTCATAACCACTCCAAAAAATCTTAATATAAATATAAATATTTGGAGTCCAGTTGACATGAAAGTGACCTAAACAATGTGGTTAACCAATAATACAAATAACAATAGGGAGCAGAGGGTCCTCCGATTGACATCTACACCGGCTCCTTAGCAATAAACGTGCATGAAGCAGGTTACTCTATCCCCAGAAACATTAAATAAACACATTTATTTTATTATAAAAATTTCATTTTCTTTTTCCATATCTACATCCAGTTGCATTAGATGCCTGCCTCGCCAACATATTTATTCCATTTTCACGTTGTTGTATTTAAGTAAGGAAGAATGCTGTTATTACCAGGTGAGCCAACAATACTAAGCTTAATATTAATCATGCAACAGCTTAAGTCTCCCTTGGTTCAAGCCCAGCAATTTCTCTAACCACTTGAGCTTTGTCAGCTTCAAATTGTTCGTCCTCTGCAATGCAACATCAAACCATAAATATCAGCGCATTTCTTTCATAATACAGCATTTGAGTTATAATTGAACGTATTCTGTCTTTTCTGACCTTTATCCGGCTTAAAATCAGCAAAGAGACGGAGAAGCTTGCTCCTATTTGCAACAAGTATGCTGACTATGTCAGCTGGCTTATGCTGGTTGGCTGCAAATAACTGTCAACAAAGATAATTAGTTTTAAATATGACCAAATAACACAGAAGTTTTGCTCCTATTTGTTCAAATGTACTTTGTACCTTAAAAACATGAAATGCTTCTATCTGAATGCTCTTGCTCGATTCCTGCACCCAACATCCATTAAGTTATGAGATATGATTTGCAAGTTTTGACATACAAATTACTACGTATATAAAGACAGAATTGTACTCTCAGAAGATTCATCAAGATCCTCAAGTTGTCCACTGAGCTTGCATATCGTGTCATCACAGCAGAATTTGAACGGTCTAGCAACATGTCTCCTAATAGCTGTAGCAAATTGAATCAGCCATTAGTAAGAATGATTAACTGAAAACAGAACTAATATAAGTAATACACTAATCACCCACAATTTTTTAAGAAGATTTGAAAGCCAAAGTACTGGCATTTCATCTTTTTTTTTTTTTTTTAAATCCCCAAAAGAACAAAATAGAACCCGCTCTGGGAAATGCATAATCACCTTGATAGCTTGTCTTCTTGTTATGTAATTGGGTGACTCGAGAAGCTTTGAGTTGTATTCTGCAAAGAACTGGCAAGAGAAATACATAGTGTGTTAAAGCTCCTAGAAATGTTGAGAAAAACCACAAAGAATTAAGATAAAAGCACACTATTCTAACATTCGTCTTTGACATGTCAAACATCAATGTGGTAATTATCAGTTACCTAGAGGATCATGAAAGCTAATACCAAAATTACAGCTTCTCAGATCACTTAGGGTACCCGAGCAATGCTTAGCCATCATACAACAATCAAAGTACATGCATCACTTCGGGGATGTTTGGTATGAGGGTTTTGGGGATTAGAAAATGGAATAGGTATGATATTACGTGTTTGGTTTGGAGACAAAAGCATTAATTAGGGGATGGTTCAAACCAACCTAAGGTGGTGACTTTACCCTAGTTTCTCACGCCCAACAACTTTTTTTCATTTTTCTTATCACCTCCACATATGTTAGTCCCCATTTTCACTCGCAGTTACAAGTCAATTGCAATTTTTTATTTATTTCAAAAGTCAATTTCCATATTTACAATCATACCCGTATTATTAACCAAACAAAAATTATGATAAGGATACCAAGACTTATAATCATTGTCTTTCTATACACTTATCAAACCTATATGGATAGTGATTCCCAACGGCAAACCAAACGCACCCTTAAGATAAAACAGCTTCGATCAGTTTCCCTCTTTGAACATCATACTACCATTTCAAAGTGACCAGCAAGATCAAAGATTGCAGCATGAGAATTATCCATTGGTATACTACATGTCCACAACCTTCACAGCTATTTAATCTACAACTAGTTCAAACATTACACATGGTGACCTTAACTAGGAATTCTGGCCCTATAACTTAATATCTATATGGATGCTGTTTTAAAACATAGAGTAAATCGAATCCTTGGTCATTAGGATCAAATAATCATTAAGACACAGTTAAAGAATATATAATCCCTAAATACTTTAATATCTATATAGATGTTGTTCTAAGTCATAGTGAAAGTCATCCATACCCTTGTCATCGGGATCAAATAATCTTGAAGGAATATGTTAAATTACCATAAACTATGAAAGTATAACTGCTTATTTGTATGATTCGAGTAGTATGTATAAGTTACCCAATCATAGTTTTTGGAAAGAAACTCAGCAACTGTTGATTTGTGTCGAGTCAAGAGTTCCTGCAACAACAAAAACAACCATTTAAGATGATCACTTGTGCTACTCGGCTGTTCCATGCTACACGATTTGTAACAGATTGCAAATGCGAAAAACCCGAAAGGGAAAAATATTATGTTCTAACAATTAATGATCAAAACAAGGTAATATAAATACACTGGAAACGAAGCGCAGAGGTATCTAATTTCTAATCTAAGGTGGTAAATGTTTAAGCTTAATTTGTTCGGCTTACTTTTCATAAGCCCATTTTTTATGGCTTATATTCTGACTAGTGAGCGACTGAGCGTCTTATGACTTAAACATGGAAAATAAGCTCATAGATGAAAAATTAACCGAAAAGAATAAGCTTATGATACATAAGCCGAACCAAATAAGCTCATAAGCCCAGATTAATGTAAAACAAACAACCCCCTAAGTTTGTCTAAAATCAATGATATAATATAAAAAATGAGAACTAAAGATATACAGAATTTAATATACCACCAACAGCATAGAAGCTAAAGCATAAATTTATAATGAAGAATAAGAATTGATGGTTAACATAGATATCAAGCCTTCTGCCAAATCAGTTTATACTTTAAATCTACAAAATGCGACGACTAATGGGTAAACAGGTCAAAAAGTCCGAAACATGTTGTGTTTATATGACACAAGGTTATAGATGGTCTACTGTGAAGGTGGCATTTTCGACCCATGTACTTATAAACAGGTCCATTTTAAGTTGTCTTTTTTATCTCTAATGGGTAAACAGGTCAAAAGTCGTTTAAAGTGTATTAGGGAGTTGATTTTGAAAATATGACAAACTAAAGAGTTCCAGTGAAGAGTACCTTGAATGTCGCTGCGGCATCAGCAGCAATATCAAAATTAGGGAGTTGAATAAAATCAAAGAACTTCTTCATATGCTGCGACTCCAATACATACCTGAATACATAAAGTACGTAGTTGGTCAAGTAAATAAAGGATTACATGCCACATAAATATATGGTGAAACATATACGCTTCAAATCTGTATTATTAAGATATATGAAGTCTCATCTGAAATAAGTAGCTAACTCGAGGCGTGCACAAAGGACACATGTAGGATATTATTAAGTAACTCACTTAGCAACACTTTGATGACGTATGCATTCCCTGAGCATCGCACCATAATGTAATGCCATATCTGGATTTTCATAACTGAATGAAAAAACATACAAGAGTCAAAATCATAGTTACGGTTAAAACAAAAGATATAAGAAGTGACTAGACTCGGATATGGAAAATAAAATCCTAGGAACTGGGAAGGGATTAGCGGAACAGCTCCATTTAGATAGAGATCATAAAAAGACAGCTGTAACTAGAATTGTTCCTATCTAGGATGCCTCAAGGGAATCTTTCATACATTAAGCAGGGCCATAATCATTTTGTCCCATTACTAATCAAACTTTTCCGTTTGGTTGGGGTGTATGGGTATGGATCTATAACTTTGAAAGTCATTAATGTTGTTTGGTTGGTTATGGGGCCCACCACAATGGAATGAGGATACCCAAATGTGAAGGTTTCCTCATATATTATGTGTGTAGATGGTGGTTTCTTCATACCCTCCATTATCATAGCAACAAACAAACGCACCCGAGGTTTGTTATGAAAGTAGTAATGTACAGAAATGCCATGGGAAGGACGAACACATAGCATAGATGAGCAGTTTGAGTAAATGTAGTGAGGTTTTATTGATGATATATTAAAAAAGCGGCAAATAATAAGTATTAACAGAACCATGAAGTAGTAGAGTTAATTTATTACCCAGAAGCTAAGATATCCATGAGATCGATATTTTTCTCGAGATAGTCGCAGGCGATCAACCGGGAGTGAACCTGCTGGCGTTGGAGGTTGGCAACAATCTGAGTAGCATCCTTGCGGGCCTAGCAAAAAAGAAAACACATTATTATTAGGTATCGGAATAAGGGTGTGTTTGTTTCATTAAGATGTTTTAGGTCTGAATCTGACTACCACATCTTACTGGTAAGAGGTGGCTAGAAAGTCTAAATCTGAACAAAATAATGTTGTTTGTTTTTGTATAATTGTCGAATGATTTTAAATGCTCGTTTCTATAATTTATTTATTAAACTAACGCAATACGATAATAAGTAACTTATGTAAATATAAACAAGACTTTTTATCATAAATATAACATAGTTAATTAACACACGTTTTCAATCTCTTATAGAGTAAGAGGCAGTAAGACAAGTCTCCCACCTCTTACTGAGTAAGATGTTATATGTCTAACTGGGTCTGACTCAAAAGAAAAAAACAAACAACCAAAACGTCTGCCCACCTCTTACTGGTAAGAGTAAGAGGTCTAGTAAGTAAGAGGTCTAGTAAGACTTTTTTTTTTAAAACAAATACACCCTAAGTAAAGCTGAATGTAAAAAAAAAGGCGAAGAAGGAAGGAGATATATATATACTTCTAAGTTCAATTTGGGGAGGCAAATGATAAAAAGGCGAAGAGTGTTTTCTTTAAAAAACTCTTGAGTGAGTTGAGCACAGGCTTCGGCAACGGGTTCGGCTTCACTGTTGCCGTACAGAATCTGCTTCAGCTCACGGAGAACCTTACTCAACGTCGCAAACTGTTTAAATCAAATCATTATTAGTTAGATCACCAATCAGATCCAATGTTTTGAAAATGGAAATATGTATATATAAATAAAACCTTTTCATCGCGTTTGGAATCTTTGGATGAGGAAGAAGAATTGGAGTCGAGGTAAATGAGGAGATCCCGAGTTTGGCGGACCAAGTCAACCGGTGTCTTTGGCTTTGACTTGAACAGACCTTTCATTCCCAAATAACACCACTTCTCTTTCTGTGTTTCTGTGTGTTTGTGTTTCTGTTTGTGTGGTTGGATAACAGAACAGTAGCAGATTTGTTTGTTTGTTTATTTTGTTTGTTTGTTTCTAGAGAGAGAGAGTTTGGTTACTGCCTGGATCTACCTATCTAACTTAACTCTTCTTTCTTTACTTCCATTCACCTTCTCTTATTCCCCTATTCTTTTCTACTTTTATACCCGTGTCGTTTGTTTTTTTAATAACCAATTTTTTTCCTTTCTCACTTGTGTTGTAAGAGGGGAGAAGTTTTTGTTTATTTATTTATTTATTTTTTTTTAGACATAAGTGCTTCTTTTTACTTTTTTTTCTTTTTAAATTTCAGACATTATCTTTCACTTTTTACATCTTCTTTCACAAACACTACATCTCCTCAATATCTTACCTCTCTTTCATGTTTCGTCTGTTTTTTACATTATCGTCCGTTTTTTACGTTTTCGATCTTTTTTTATGTTTTCGTCCGTTTTTTTACGTTTTCGTCCGTTTTCTTACATTTTCGTCCGTTTTTTTACGTTTTCGTCCATTTTTTTACGTTTTCGCTCGTTTTTTTACATTTTCGCTCGGTTTCTTAAGTTTACGTTTATGTTCGGTTTTTTATGTTTTCGTCTACTTTTTTACGTTTTTGACCGTTTTTTACGTTTTCACTTTTTTTTACGTTTTCATCTGTTTTTTTACGTTTTTTATCGTACTTTTACTTTTCGTTTTTTTACTTTTTCGTCCGTTTTTACGTTTAAGTCCATTTTTTATATTTTTGTCGGTTTAATTTACATTTTCATCCGTTTTCTTATGATTTTATAAGTTTTTTTTACGTTATTCTATGTTTTCTTACGTTATCTTACGTAACAAAACGTGATATAATATAAGAAATTGGATGAAAACGAAAAAAAAGGCGTAAAACGTAAAAAATAATCGAAATGTAAAACAAACGAAAGATAAAAAACGGTCGGCGTAAAAAGGCAAAACGTAAAAATAGACGAAATTATAAAAAAAAGTCAAAAACTTAAAAAAAAAACAGACGAAAACGTAAAAAACGGATGAAAACGTAAAAAAGGCAAAAACGTAAAAAAAAATGGACTAAAATATTAAAAAAAACAGACGAAAACGTTAAAATACATACGAAAACATAAAAGATGGACGGAAACGTTAAAAAAATAGACGAAAACGTAAAAAAAGTAAAGAAACAGACGCAAACGTAAAAAAACGATTGAAAACGTTAAAAAAATAGACGAAAACGTAAAAAACGAGACGAAAACTTAAAAAACGAGACAAAAATGTAAAAAAAAAAAGAGATGAAAACGTAAAAAAAAACATATGAAAACGTTAAAAAAACGAAAATGGACTAAAACGTAAAAAAAACCTACGAAAACATAAATAATGATTTAAAACATTGAAAAATAAAGACAAATATGTTAAAAAACAAACAAAAACTTAAAAAAGGTGGAAAATGTAAAAAACACACGAAAATGTAAAAACGGTCGAAAACGTAAAAAAAATACCAAAATGTAAGAAAACCATTTATCCATTTGACCCATATAACAAAAGGATTTATAGCACACAAAAATTAAAAAAAATATAATAATAATAATTAAAAAAAAAAAGTACTTCAATTACACAAAAGACAAATAGGTTTTCTTGCATGCAGATGAAGACTTTAGATGTGTCTCTTCTTCTGCAGACATGGTTTACAGATAAAGAGGTAAAAGCTCTGAAAAAATAAACGACACCACTTTTCTCTAACACTTTAATCAATAATAATTCTTGAAACAAAAAAAATGCCATTTAACATTTAACTAATGTATTCATTTAATTTTGTAATTAACAATTTTGATTAGAAGGTGATAGGATAAACTTAAACAATTTTAACTACTATTTTCATTAGAGCACTAAGTGACATATCTAACAGATATATTAATCTATATCACTAAATTTATGTGTCACTATCCTGTTAATGATAGCAAGAGGACATACTTCTTCACAAATCTATTAAAACACATAATTAGTCACATTTTTATGTCTCTTAATCATTTTTCTTTTCATTAATGAAAAATTATGTTAAGACATCTTAAAAATAAAAGACGTGTAATAACAAGCTTTGGTAAAACATTTAGTCCAACTTTGACAATTTTAAAAAGCCCTTAACTATTCTTTATCAAGGTTTTATTGCTAGCTTTGGTAAATATGCATCAAACCTAAAATTCAAATTTACATGTTCATTTAACTAAAACAAATATCATGTTTAATGATGTAAAGCTTGTGTGTTTAGCTTTATTCATGACTTAATAATAATAGACCCAACGAGTTCACCTGCATATGATCAAGTTTTGTTTGACTATACCATGCCATAATTTATTCTTTAGTATGTAAAATAGTAAAATGTTTACTTACAATATACATGCCATAATTTATTCTTTAGTAAGTAAATTAACAAAAGTAAAACAAAACAAACACATTGGATATTATGGATTTAAAATAAAACCAAAACATAGCTCTAATGCTTTTAAACACATAGCCTGTTATGTTTACGTATGGTATGTAAATCGGGATTAAGGGTGGATTGGAATGGTTGTGTTGTTTGGTTTCTCGTGTTGAACGGTAAGGATCTGAAGATATGATAAAGATCAAGAAGCTCGAGTAACAATTAAACAAACCATGTATGTGTTACTGTGTGCAAAAACACTATTTTCCCAAGTGTGTGAACTTATGAAAGTTGTGTACAATGACTTCTATTTATAGAGAGATATGTAGGGTTTGAAGATAAGCTATTGATCGATGATCAACGGTTGTGGGGAGGCCTCGCCTTGATCATCTGATGAGCAGACAAGGAGGACACGTGGCCTCCGCTCTTTGGCTCGTACCGAAGAGTGCTTGTTTCCTATAATGTTGGTCGTGTGTCTCATAGGAGAATGCTTGCTTCCTATCAGTTTACATCTTTTTACATAGTAGCGTTGATATCCAATAACCACAAAAACACAAAGAAAAAAAATCGCTGTATATCTTTGGAAAATATGTTAGCATGAACTTAATTTTAATCGCCCCTAAGCTTATTAACCGAACTTTGGCTAACTATATATAGTAAACCATAATTTATTCTTTAATATGTAAAAAGTATAATGTTTATTTAAAATGGAATAGTTGTTCTTTAATATGTAAAAAGTATAATGTTTATTTAAAATGGACGATAGTTGTGACAATAAGCAAAATAAATATTTGTAACCTTAAATCTAATGAATCATAAGCTCGCATTTAGGCTTGGGCCACCTTAGGCTAGTCCTCATACAATTTTCCGACAAGAATAGAGTTTAGCATCAGAAATCAAGTACGAGATGGGGATGGAAAATATCCATAAACAATTCTCATTTCGATCCTCATTCATATTCCATTTGGCGTTGTATAAAAAATCGAAGTAAGCAAAACTAATCATTGATGCTGTCGATGTATACTTTGCTCGGATCCCTTGGTGTTCTACATAATTCGTGTAAATGAAACAATATTGATTGTCAGATGAAAAAAAAAAACATGAGACTAACAAATCTAACAATAAAGCTAACATTGATAATGCTAAATCATTACTACACAAAGTGATTTATAAGGCGGCAATTAGATACAATTATAACAAAAAATAAATAAATAAATAAATAAATAAAAATTTCATTTGGTTTGGTTAAAAAAAAGTGCTAACTAACACCCATTTGGTATGGTTCCTATATTTTCTTTGTTATTTTACATGGTTAATTTGTAAAGCGTACCAAATAATAGGTTTGTGGTATGGTTTTTATAATAATCGTGCTAAATTTTTATTTTCTAATACGGTTTTGTAGAACAGCACCTCCCTCAATGGAAATTTACTTTTTCTTATTCTATATATCACATTTACTCCTTCTCAACTCAAAAAACTATTACATTAAACACATCAACAACCATAATAAATTTAACTTAAACCTCACAAAACTAAATAAAAGATAAAAATTTAATTTAAAGGTGGCTTAGGATTTGCCACATGTGACCAACTATGTTTCATTCGTACATGCATATGATTTATTGCATGAATTGACTAGCTACTTGTAATATACTTTGTTTCTCTTTATTGTATTATATTTTGTTTGTTATATTGTGAAAAATATGACTAATATATATGTATATTTATTTATACAGTTTTGGGATGATACACCCTCTACAATCGCTTGTAGATCGACCAAGTGGCTCTTCGACGTTGAACAAGTTTTATACTTGTAGTTGCTCTTTTAGATACAACGGCTCCTCAATAGTCAAGGTTTTATACTTTCGTGATGATGACATTTAAACAATTGTAATGAATAATACTTTTGTCTAACTCAGATGTTGCGTTGTTGATGTTTATATTGAATGTAACTTTGTTGAATATTGTTTGTGTATGTTGCAATGTTCTCTTTGCAAAAGCTATTGTAAAATGATTTTTTAGAAACAAATTTTGTACGGTTTGTTCCGTTTATTAAAAAACCGTTAATCGTTTTCTCATACGGTTTAAAACTGAAACTATTTTATTTTTTAGTACGCTCACATCGGTTTAAAACCATGCTAAATAGCCTTAAAAATCGTATCTAACAAGATTTTTGTGTTGTAATATATGTTGGTCATCTCAAACGTGATTCATGATTTATATAGTTAAATTCGAAAAGTTAATAAACGTTGAATAGAAATAACGTAATGGTCGTGAATCGTGATTGTGATTTGCGGAAAAGTGCAAGTTATAAATTTATAAAAATTCTCTATATGTAGGATTTTCAGTTCATAAACTAATGCCCGACTATTTGGTTTTCTAATTTAATAATATCGTGAAGCTTACACAAATATTTATTTATTAGACTGCAACAATCTCGGGTACACATAAAAGGACAGTGAAATAAGATACATATATGAGACTCTTTAATGTTAATTTGGCCTCGATTTTTATAGAACTTTATTAGCCATGCATACGATAATATTTCCTCTAAGCAAGTTTAAAGGAAACTAGTTTCTTGATTTGGATCCATGGTTTGTCACAAACCACTGCTTCATAAGTATGTGAAACACCATGGTCTGCTGCCTGAATGGTCAACTTATGATTAATATCGGAAAGGTGGTCACAGGTGATCACTTTCTGAAACGTGAGCTGATGCTGATGATCATGCGATTTAAGATTGTAAGCTTGAACCGCGTACTCCCCAACTCTTGCAAGTAATGTTTTCAACATCCCAAGCCCCTACCCCATTCACTGGGTCGCTAAGCTGTCTAGAGGTGGCAACACAAATACCTCCGCTGAAGAGGATTGCAAAAAATGCTAGGATGGCAAGGTTACGGAGCTGAATGTTTTGAGTCATTTTGATTTGATGATAGCAAACTGAACTTGTTATGATTGTGAATTTATAGCAATGAGAAAGTCTCTAGTATTTATGGCCAGACACACTTTATTGCATTGCCGGCCACCGAAAAACTAGATGGTCGTGGGTGAGTGAATGTTGGAGTTAAATATAGCAAAATGTATATCGTGAATAATTGCTAGATATATCCTTTCAGAAGTTTTTTAGCGTGGGGTTTTAGTGATATATACGATTTTGTTTTAGGAGGATATATGTCTGTTAAATATATGATGCATGCATTTCAAGTCTTATTAAGTTATAAGACCTTTGTATTCACTTTTACATCATATCTCACACAATCAACTTAGACAAACTTGTGACAGTATAAACAATCAAAACAACATATATAATACATGAAGAACAAAAGCCTTAAGACTCAATATGTACATGCATCACTTAACTTCAGCGTTCACTAACCGTCGACCTCATCTAGTCACCTAGCCTTAAGACCTTTGTATTCACTTTTATAAATATTCAGTATTCATTAAAGATTTAAGATACTGCATTTTGGTGGGAAAATATCAAAAATTGACCGTTTAATTATTATTATTCTTCTTGCAGAGGTAGTCAGGTAGAGGAAACATGTTATTAGCTTATACGTATTATTTGTCATGTTAAAAAGCTGTTGTATGGTTACGACAGAAATATCCGGTAACTAAGCTTTGGTACATTGTTTTATTATTATTACTTTTAATATCATAAGGATATAAAATATATGAAATGGAGATAAATAATAATGTATGCTTGTTGTTGATAAAGTCAGTGGCGAACTTGGCCATTTATTTTGGGGCGAATTTATTTTGGGGGAATCGAGATTTATTTATAACCTCAACTAAATTACCCCTAAACCTACAATATTTACATTACGTGTCGTAAATTTTGAGGTAGGGGCCTCCTCCGCATAAAGCAGTGATAAAGTAATGATGAATATTAAGGGAGATGATTTGTACACATTTGGATTTGATTTGCATACTTCAAAGTACAACTTTATAAAACAGAAATTATAAAACTGTACAATTGTTCAATGCACAGAATGAAGTGTGTCAATCAAAAAATAGAGTACGTGTACAAATCATTTCCCATTATCTTATCGTGCTCGTGGGAATGAATGAGCTAGAGGTGTTGTTGTTTTACAGTTAAGTAGCATGGAAATTAATTAAGGTTTGGATAAATGATATTGGTTGGGAGTATGTAGCTAGATGGCCAGAGTGGTTGAGAATAACTCAATATATAACTATCATTTCTTCGACCTCATATATATATGTATATAATTGAACATATTTCTTTCAAACAGAGATCGAGAAGTAGATGTAAGTGATAAATTAAAGTCATGATTATATAAGGTAGGAATAGTTTTTTTTTTTTTTTTTTTTTTTTTTTTTTTTGAGTTTCGGTGCTAAACTTTTAGTTGGAATAGTTGTTGATTTACCTAATCAAAGGAGAACAACCTTAAAGTAATTATATCTATATACTAAAAAGCATTGGGAGAGTGAGCCAAAGCAAGTGTATTATATGGTAATTAGTATCATAATCTTAAATTCTATTGGTTGTTTCAATCTTATTAGCAACATTTGTTACACTAGACAACCGATGATTGGCTACGAAAGCAGTGCACCCTTTGTTTGAGTTGGCAAGTTGTGTTACATGTAAACATTAATAACATCCTAATAGCATAAATGACTTTCGAACTTTCACTCTCACACAAATATCACCTTTAAAAATATCAGCTACTTTTTGAATCTTCTCCTCTGTCTCTCATAAATCCCACGGCCCTCTATTCTCTTCATGAATCTTCTTCACACCAAAGCTACTCAAAAAAACACGCATACCTTTTCTCAAAATTGCAGTTTTTTGATATCTTTTATTTAAAAATGAATATATGGTTCGATCAACCCCACAAAAATGATATATAAAAGAAGAGAATTGAGGTGAGTGGAGGTTATTAAAGTCTTGATTTGCCCACGGGTTTCTTATATCCGATGGGAAGAAGAAGTAAGGTTCGGACGAGGTGAGTTTATCTTTTGTATATTGGGATAAATTGCTATCACTTTTTCTTTTTCTGGTGCTTTTGCCTTCAAGTTTTATTTTTTATATGTTTCTTGGTTAAAGATAGATATTTTAGGATTGCTATTGTATTAGAAATTTTTGGGTAATTGATTGGTGGAAGGGAAGATGAAAACAATGTTACTCTTTTTCTCTTTTTTTGTACTGAATTTGGATATATTGTCTACTATTGTACATTATCAATTTTATGATATTGATGATGTTATCTTGATGAAACATATGCATTTTAGACCATTATGTTAATGAATTTGTATTGAAAAACAATGCTACGATGCAATTTTTTTTAACAAATTTCAGCCTTTTTATATAAAGGGCTTTTTTTAGTTTTGGAATGTTCTACTGTGACTTGCCCTCCAAATGTGTAGTGACCAAGAAGTATCCGGGTACAATTTTGGAAAGTAACATGTGCGGACTTGCTTTGTTACTTATAGATATGTGTCGTTAGCTTATCTTGGTGTAGGTGATGGTGATCGTGAGTGAGTGAAGATTATACACTTTCAATTTTTATTATAAGATATAAATGACTTTGTTGTAATATCCTCTTATTATGATCTCTGTTTTGATGCTAGATGAGGTTTTTTTGTCTATATAGGAAGGTATTGTAAAACTAATAAACATATTATAAGATATAAATGACTTTGTTGTAATATCCTCTTTATCGGTTTGGTCAAAGATCTCAACAAACCGATTATAAAAAATGATGCTAGATGAGGTTTGCTTTTGATCAACAAACCGATTTTTTTCGCTTAAATATGGTCAAAAACCGAGTAATATCTATAACTTCATTTTGTAGGAATGTATTTGATTGATAAATATCTAATGAAAGGATTAATCCCCGTGTTTCACTAGGCCTACCCGACCGCCTCACTAGCGCCTAGCGATTTTTACAAGCTTGCTAAATAGGTTATTTATATTTAAAAACAATATTAACTCAACGATACTTGGATTACATACTTAGGTTGGGTACACTTTCTCTTTATAAACCGCCATAACACCAATTTCTTATAGAAATTTCATTCTAATATGTTATTAACGGGTTTTACTTTAGATATGATGGTAAAAAGATTAATTATACTTTCACTAAGCACTTTGGACTAAGCATCTCCGTAACTATACATGCTCATTGAACGTTCTTATTTTGCCCAAAAATAAGGAGATATCAAAAGCAGTTTTGGATTATATAAGCACTTCAATCTGCTTATCTGCTGAGAAGTAACCATATAAGCAGGAAAAAAAATAGTCCCTAACACCCTCATAGAGAGTATTAGTTTTACAAATAGTATCGGGTGTGATGATTGTTGGTGATAGTTAAATTTTATATTGATGTATGTTAAGAATTAACCAATCCTGAACACCCTCATCAAAGTCGTTTGTTTACAAATCGTTTGGGTTCATACGCTGCAAAAGAAAGCTGAACAGTCCCGAACACCCTCATCAATGTATTGCCTTTAAAACTGGTTGTGAGTACTTAGTCACTGATGTTTATCTTTCTTTTGCACGCGTGATAATGCCCTCCAAAACACTTTTGGTTCAGGCGTCATTGAGCCAAAACACTTTTTTTCCAAATTCAAAATAACAATATTAAGTGTCAAATTTGATGATGCCGGTTATCTTATTTCTTATGCGAGCGTTATGAAATTAGATATACCAAATGTAATCAAGAATCATCTTGCATTACCCTTTGGGTTCGGCCAACAATTATCTCGATTAATTTTGGAGAGGGCTCATGGTATCTTTCGCATATATCAAGTGGAGTAACAAATTATTTGTTGACTACAAGTGTTGTGGATGCTACTTCACATCACTCCAAAATATAGCTTTTATAACCACCTTATTCAGGACAACGTTTGGCATATAATTACAAAAGTGATATCCACACATAACAGAACTTGCTTGTATCTCAAGTCTCAGGATGACTTAACAAACCATTCCAACATTTTACTCATGACAAGGATCCAAAAGTAAATGTTTGAAAGTTTGGGTATCCAATATGCATCCATTGTGAATACACACGAGTTTGGCAGGAACAATCCACATTCTCATAGAATATAACCAACACTCACATTTGCCTTGCATAACAATATTCCCATATTCTTAACCGACAATGGACATATTTAGAATGATAAATCATTTCATGGAATAAACATGCAAATATGGAATAACAGATTATATGAATAAAATAACAAATACCTTGTATCTTTATTTATCAGAAAGTAAAACTGTCTTACAATTCCAAAATTATCGAAATACTAATTACACACAGATTTACATGAGACTACTAGCAAAAGGTATCAAACCAATATCCCTGGTCAATTTATAATGCTTAGGATAAACTAAAGCCTTCGTAAATGGATCGACTAGGTTGTCATCTATGTAAACTTTAAATATCTTCACGTCACCCATTTCAATGGTTTGTCAAGATAATGAACTTTTGTGCGGTAATGTCTAGCACCCTTGGTGATTCCACTTTCATTAACAATAAATATTTATAGGTCCTTGATTGTGGGAATAATGCCCAACCCAAAATGAATTTTGAATCCATAAAGCCTCTTTAGATGCATCATAAGCGACTATATACTCACTTTTATAGATGAAGTTGCGAAATACTACTTTGTGCTTTTCATCAACAACACCTCCATTTAAAGCGAATACATATCCATATGAGATTTTAGGTCATCAGCATCTGTCAGATATCCTGCATCAGTGTAGCAAGAAACCCTGAGCTCTCATTTCGTATCACCTCCGTAAACCAGAAACATATCCTTAGTATTGCATAAATACTTAAGAATATTCTTAAAAGCAGTCCAGTGAAGTTCACCTGAATTCTGTTGAATCGGCTTGCCATGTTCTGAGCGAATGCAACATCAGGACGAGTACATCTCACAACATACATAATTGATCCTATAGCCGGAGCGTAGGGGACCCTTTGCATGCGCTCTTTATCAGCAGGTGTCTCAACACTTTGTGATTTACTCAATTTAGGCTCATCTTGCATTAGGATAGTTCCTCGTTTGGAATTCTCCATGAAAAATCTTTTCAAGAGTTTCTCAATGTAAGCAATTTGACACAAACAAATTAATCGTCTTGATCAATCTCTGTAGATCTTGATTCCAAGAATATATGCAGCTTCTCTTAGATCTTTCATGGCATAACATTTTCCAAGATAGGATTTTACATCTTGTAGCATTGGAATGTTGTTCCCATGAGTAATATGTCATCAACATATAGAATTAGGAAAGTGACATTAACTCCCACTAGCTTTACGATATACATGGCTCATCTTGATTCTGAGTGAAACCGAATTTCTTAATCTCATTATCAAAATGTTTATTCCATTGCCTAGATGCTTGCTTAAGTCCATAAATGGAGCACTTGAGCTTGCATACTCGGCTAGGATATTTTGGATTAACAAAACCTTCAGGTTGCACCATATAGACTTCTTCGGAAAGATGTCCATTGATAAAGGCGGTTTTGACATCCATTTGCCAAATCTCATAGTCATAGAACGTAGCTATGGCTATGAGAATCCTTATAGCTCTGATGTGTCTACCGTGTGCAAGTTTTAAAATTTATAAACACGATTTATCAGAGTAATTACTTTAACACATACGAGCAAGTATACTCGTTCGTGATAGCAAAGGTGGGTAAGTCGAGGTCGTCCCAAGGGATTTGCGTTTTAATTTGTTAAAGTGATTGAGACAAGAAAGCTTGTCAAGGCTTCCTTCAAAGTGTTGGTTTTATAAAAATCCAAATTAAGAAACATATACTTGTGTGAAGTCCATAGGTAATTACAATAGTGTTCATGAAAGCTTGGTGTGAACTTGATGCAATGCACAAATCATAAGAAATAATTTATGAGGAAGCAAGCTCAGGAGGCTCAACAACAGGCTTACTTGGCTAAGCAAGATGCTAACTTGGCTAAGCAACAGGCTAACGTGGCTTATTCTAGAGTTCGGACCTTCGAATCATATCTTGGGTAGTTTTTTAGCCACTACAACCAACAAGGTAATCTATTTCTCGTTCCCTTTCCCCGACCTAATATTGCCCCCTTTACCGGCTCTGCTGCTTTTCAAGCTCCATTTCCTGACCCTAATAATCCCTTTAACAAATGTTATCGTCCCTTAATTCCCAACTCTACTACGTGCCCAAGCTCTAGTTCTAATCATGCAATGCCGCTAGCCGACTTTAACAAATACATCTTAACAAATAATCCCCATATGAGCCACATTCCAGATAATAATGATAGTAATGATAAGGAGAAGGATGAGGAGTCGGCGTAGGGATGTAGTATCTTATTATTTGTGTTAACTTTATGACTTGTTAGTAACTTTCAGACATGTTAATCAGTAAGTTTGTGACTTGTTAGCTTAATTTGAATCATATTTGTTGGATGGTATCGTGGATTTGTGAAATGGTATTGTATCGTTTAGCAATTTGGTATTGTATCATATTATCGAATTGGTATTGTGGATTGTGGATTGTGGTAATTTACATGTTAGATTTGTTTTGGTAGATTTTTTCCGGAAAAAATCTAGAAAAATGCAAGTTTGCTGCAGTTTTTTTGCTCCCAGGAAAAAATAAGGACGACAATGTCGTCCCTAAATTGCAAAACATGCGTCGTCCCTAACTGTTTTGGATAACTAATTACTTACGTGTAATTAGTTTGACATTAAAATAAGTGAAACATAAAATACTTAGGGACGACGATCTCGTCCCTATTTTTTTCCTGTCGTCCCTACTTGTTTTTTAAAAACAGTTACTTATTTACGTAAAAATATTAAAGATAGTAAAACAAACA